>VDFB02079812.1:0-31048 GCA_007258455.2 Sequoia sempervirens | reverse complement strand
CTGCTTCCAAGTTGTGTGCTTGTCCTCTTTTTGCACACCTATGTCCTACCATCCATTTTTCCTTACACTTAAAACACAATCCCTTCTTTTGAATCTCTCACATCTCTTCCCATGTTATGTGCAATCGAGGAGGTGGTGTCCTTGGTTGCTAGTTTTCTTTGTAGGAGGATTGGTTATGTGACCTTGAAGACATATTCTTTAAATAACTCATTTCTTTTGTTGTTGTGGTTTCTAACCTCAAGGCCTTTTGGATTGCATCTTGGAAAGATGTGGGGTCAAGGGCGCTCACCAAACCATGGATTGATTTTGTAGCCCTTCGATAAATAAGTATGTTGGCCTTCTTTCGGTAATCCGAGATACCATGATTGAGATTTTTTGAAATTCGGCCATATAATCTTCTATGGACCCTTGTTGTTTCATTTGGGTTAGTTCTTTGAAGTTCCTTTCAGGATGCTTTTGATCAAATCGATCTATGAGCTTTTGTGTAAATTCATCATAGGTTGTTATGTTTTGGTTCCCTTGGGTAATAATCCTGTGATTGCCACCAATCATGTGCAACCCCTTCTAAATGTAAAATGGCAAATTTGATAGCATCTTCTTCAGTCATATGACAAAGGGAGAAATAGGTATCCAATTTTTGGACCCATGAATGTGCAGTGACTTTTCTTGATCCATCAAAGTTGGGGAGAGTCATTTTACTCACCCTTTAGCGTAGGTCTTTGTTTGGTTGTCTTTTTTCCTTTCTATGGTTAGTTCGTGACCTTGCGTCACAATATTCCTCAAAAGGGTAATTTCAGGGTCCAACCTTGAGTAGGCCCCCAACATATTTGTCAAAGTCATTAATTGGTGGATTGGTTTCTTCTTCTTCTTCTCTTGTCGGCCCTTCCCTAGGTAAGAATGAGGGTCTTGTTAACCTAGGTGTTGATCCTAGTGGTGATCTATTGTTATTTTCCAAGTGATTATAGTTGACATCCCTCCCATTAGTTTGGTTGGGCTTAAGGGTGTTGATTTTGTTATTCATGTTTTGTAGGGTTTGGAGAAGTACTTGAATTGTCCTTTTGTTTTGTTCCATAAAGGCTTGAGTTGTCCTCTCATTTTGTTCCATGAAGGTCCTCAATTCATTTCCTAGTTGTTGACTCATTTTACTGCTTTCAGTAAGGTTGATTCTTGCTGCAAGTTTCCTCCTTTCTCTTTCCAATGCCCTTCAAGCTCTTTGGCTTAAGTGCATAATAAACTACTCTTCTTGATCCTCAGGATAGCAGGATCAAGGCTCTGATACCAATTGTAATGTCCCCTTTTGGGATATTCCTAAACTTAGGCCTGCAAAACAATAATAATCACTAAAAACTGATATTAGTAATAACAAGTATAAACTTTATGGTTATATTAAGACTAACACATAAAATATTATAATATTGAGAGCAATACATCATAGTTAAAGCATCATAATAGTTAGATCTATAGTTCATTTCATCATTAATATTTGAATTCAAAATAACTTAACATCACCAATGATTATTCCAAGGCATATTGCTATAGCCAATCATATTAGGAATTCACTTGAAGTACTTGCAAACTGCAATCTCAAGGATGATTGTCCTTGTATTGCGAGAGCATTGATGGATCCTTGTTCATCCATCTTGGGGTGGCATACTTGAGAAGACCTTCAAGCCCAGGAGCACTCATCCGCCACCTGACCCACGAACACGGTAGGACCTTAGGTCCACTCCATCCCTCAGTCCACCTTGGAGGTGCGCCATCCTCCTTGATCAGGCCCAGGAGCACTCATTCACCTCCCAACCACAAGCGCCCCATCTTGGGGGTGGCGTGCTTGATAAGATGCATGAAGACTGCCTTCCTTAACAAGCTTGGGAGCACTCATAAGCCTCCTGACCCACAAGTGTTCCATCTCGAGGGTGGTGTACTTGATGAAGGAAAGGCTAGTACTTCACATCTTGTGAACCCTGAAGGTTGATTAGCCTCCCTATTTGCAAACGCTTCTAAAATTCAAAATAGATTTGTAAAGGAATCTTCTATATTAATTGGTAAACAAATATCATTTCATTATGCAATTATAACAAATATATATATATATATATATATACACACACACATATATATACATATATACATATGTATATACATATATACATATATATATGTATACATATATTGTATATACATATTATACATATATATACATATATGTATATATATATATATATACGTATATTCATAATATACATAGTTATTCCTAATTTATAGTTTTGAACTTACTTCCCAATAATATACTTGCTAAATACAATATTTATTTTCAATGGAACTCTTATATTCCACTTCCTTATTTTTCCTTTTTATCCAATCCACTTCCACTTCATGCCTTTCACAAAATGATTCCACCTCCCTATATATCCTTCATGGTGGGGTGAATAGTCACAACCTTGTATCAAGCTACCTTCATCAAAGCTTTTAACAACTATGCAACCAAATCCTTTTGCTCAGAAGGGTGAAAAACAATAATGAAAGAAATGGTTGAGTCTCCACAAGATTGACATTCATGATGATCTAGAATGTCATGCACAAAATTATCCATTTGCTTAGATTTTGCAGCTTTGTTCTGAGGAGGCACCTATCCAAATGTAAAAACTTGTTTGGACCTCGATGTTCGGCTAACACCCATTGATGTTGATGAACGAGAGAGTCTTGTTTTAAACCAAGTGTTGAGTAAAGGAACAATTTCTCCATGTGATTGACATTAGAAATCAGAAGAATTTCCTTGCAAGATGCTATATGTGTCTAATCTTGGCAACAAAAGCATGTCCTTTGCCAAATTTTCTTGTATGGTTTCTATAGACACATGATGTCAAAGTAACTCATTAGTGCCTTTCAAGCATTGTAATTGACTTATGTGAGATTCACTCAATTTCAATGTAGTAGTATTGGAATCCATGATGTTCTCCATGACATGACATGCTTGTATGATTGGGATTTTTCTTATAGATCCAAGCCACAATGCTGTCCATCAAGATCAACAATTGCATTTATCACATCCCAAGGTACCCTCCAAAATCCAACATTTCAACAGGCGCATGATGTAAAGAATTGGAAACTGGTGTTGCTTTTAGTCGGCACATGATGCAAAGTAACTAACTAGTGCCTTACCAATCCCGCCTATGCCTCCTCATCAACTTGTATGGCATCTTTGGGCTCAACATCCCAATGTGTGGTTGGAGTGTGACGATACTCTGGGGTTTGTTCATCTTGAAGCCACACAACACTATGCATTTATCACATCCCAAGGTACCCTCCAAAATCCAACATTTCAACAGGCACATGATGTTAAGAATTGGAAATTGGTGTTGCTTTTAGTAGGCACATGATGCAAAGTAACTAACTAGTGCCTTATCAATCCCTCCTATGCCTCCTCATCAACTTGTATGGCATCTTTGGGCTCAACATCCCAATGTGTGGTTAGAGTGTGACGATACTTTGGAGTTTGTTCATCTTGAAGCCACAAGGCACTATGCATGAACACCAAATTCTCTACTTGTTTAGAGGTAAGGTTGTTCCTCTTGATTGGTTGAATGAAGTTTTATGTGGACCAATTATTCTTTGTAGCAAAGGAATTGACAACTTGTGAAAGGAGGTGAGTGCAAGTATCCTCAACTCTAGTGCATCTTTTCCATGGCACATTCACCATCCAATAGGGTTGATTTGAGCTAATGTAGCTTTATCCATCCTCGCCTCTAGTTTGTTGTTGGACCATGGAGATTGATAGGATACCCATTGTGTGTGAAGTAAAGTAGACTCCTCATTAGTATACATTTTCCAAAGGAACCTCTTTATCATGAGATGGAGGCACTCTTCTAGGCTTAGCTACATGCCATTTGGGATTTAGAGTATATGAAGCAGAATGTTCACAGTATAGTTGGAAAACTCAAACTAGGCAAAAATTAGGGGAAAAACTTGGCAAATTTATTCAACATTTAAAAATACATAATTTTTTTAAAAATTTCCTCAAAAACACACATATTACTGAATTTGTAGAACATATCACTGATTTGGAGTAGTGTTTTTACTAATGTTGATTTTGGACATATCTTCTCCTTATTTACCTCTCCTTTTATGTTTAGTTGTTGCAACTACTTGTTAAAAAATAAATGTTTTGACTTTAATTAGAACTCCTCAAAGGCGAAATTCAAGATCTCAAAAGTTAAATGTGGGGCAAAAATTCAGCATTGGTTGCCAGCAATCTTTAGTTTCCCCTTATAACTGTGGATGAACCACACCAAGTATGTGGAATTGTTCCCAAGTTAGAATGGAAACAATACGACTAAGAACTTTGATGGTTGTTTGTTGTCTTTTTCCATTCTTCAAAATAACTATCTGGATGCATTTTTGGTGTTCCCCAACCTTAATCGATAGTAATCTACAACTTCTTATACATATATCTTTTAATTTTTACAATTGTTTGAGAGTAATATGAGATTCTGAAGCAACACTCCAAAATTCAAAATATTTCTTGCAACCTCACGAGAAAGTACAGGGGACACATCTTAAAATTTAAATGGTAAAATTTTAAGGTAGTTGTGGAAGTCATACATTTGGAGAGAAAATGTTACAAATACCAAATTTATGGATCTGATTTGACCATAATGTAATTGTTGGGCTGTGGGCAGCTAAAAGCCTTAAAAAAAAATGAAATTGCGTTTCACACATTATCCATACTTGTTAGGAGTACCATTGTTACTAGCCGTTGCGTCGCTGCTCTATACTTGCACGCATGAAAATCGTGCAAAGAAGTAATAGCTAAATTGTGTTTTTTTCCCCTTCTAATGTTGGGTGAGTTTATTGAAGGAGTGAGTCCTGATTTTGGGCATGGAATGATGAGTTTTGAGGGTAAAGCTTGCTATGAGTTCTATAAATAACTCAGTGCCAAAATATTTGGGAAGTTATCGGACATGGATCAACTCACGATTAGTTGCAAGTCTTGTGAGTAATTGTAGGGTTTTTCATCTCTGGTTCATAGTATTCCACAACCGCGTTGTAATGGGCCTCATACAATCCTAAAGTTGGATACCTCCTATGAATGACTTGCTTCATTTGCCCAAACATGCTATTAGATGTCTCATAAATCTCTCTAAGACTAGGAGAGTCTATATAAGCATATCTTATAATTCACACAATAGGTGAGATAAAAGAGCAAACATATTTGCAATTGCAAACAAGTTACAAAAATAAAAATATCAAAAAAGATTAAGACTCAAATGACAAAGTGAATGCTATTACAAAGAATGAAAATAATTCACAAGTTAGAAACATTAACAAATTAGCTTTTTAAAAATTTAATATTAATATCAACAATTTTTTACCTCGTTGTGGACCACCAATCATCGCCAAGGATCTTTTGTTTCACATTTTTTCTTTCAACCATGGTTGCCTTTGGCCATCTACTCCATTCTAACATAACCACCATTAATTGTAGAGGCTCTTTCACCTCATGCTTTTTGTCTTACAAAATGAATTGGTTGGCATATCTATTATCCACGAGCTTGAGGTATTCCTTTATCAAAAAAAGACCTGAACAAAGCAAGTGAGGTGTGATGATTGTGAATATTTGTATGTCTCTAGCTTTTGCCACCACTACCTTCATCCAATTTATCTTCCCAATGTATTTCAATGCTTTGTTCAATGCACAAACACACATAGGGTCCAAAAAATGTTCTTGGAAGCACTCTTCACAAATCAAGCTAGCTAACTTATATACACAAGCTGAATCAGTCACCACTTGCTGAAAGTGTTTCTGGATTAGATTGTGTTTGTGGTTTTTTGCATCAACGTTTCGAATCACATTCTGTGATCCATCATCAGAAAAATGAGAGAGCATAAGGAGTAAAATGAATAGTTACAGACCAAGAATTGGATAAAAAGGAGGAAGGAGGGGCAAAGAAAGGAAGGCACAAGAACCAAGGAAGGAGAGAAAGAAGTAAACCAATTAAGACAAAGGAAAAAAAAACTGAAATAAGATAATTAATACCAGAATCTAAAAGAGAAAAGGCAAGCAAATTAAAAAATACATCAAAATTAATAATTTTATTAAATCAAGAAAATTGAAAAACAAGCAAATAAAAAAACCATGCAATTAATATATAAGCAAAATTAAAAATATAAGCATAAATATAAATTAACCAAAATGAAACAAAATAAGACAAAGGAGCAAAAGACCAAAGAAAAAATTCTAAAAGAAGAAAAGCAAACAAAGAATAAAACAAGAACATAAAAAGATTAATACAAAATGTAAAAAAAACACAAAAATAACAAAACATATATATAATGTGTTTAATTATGAATAAACAAATAATTTATAAAAAAACATAAAAAAAAAAAAAAACTATAAATAATTATAAAATATAAACATGGAAAATTATAAGCAAATAAATACTAATATATATGTATATAATTTATAAATAAACATATAATTATATGTTTACATATAAATTATATAACCAAATAAATAAGGTAAAAATAAAATAAAATTATAAATTAAATGAAAAAAAAACATAAAATTTAAAATAAACATATAAAATGTAAGAAAATAAACATAAAAATAAACTAGATGGATAATAAATAGAAAACTAAAAAACTATTTAAAACATAAAATAATAAATTATATGTAAATAAACTTATAATTTATATGAATATAAATTAAAAATAAAATAAGCAATTTTTTCAAAATAAATGAAAAAAAAAATTAATTAAAACAAATATATGACAATTTTTAAAAATTATATGAGAAAATAAACCAAAAATTTAATTAAAAACAAATGTAAAATATATGGAAACATGGTTGGAAAACTGCCTAAAACTTCATGGTTTTTGCAAGCAGTATAGAACTTCGCAGAAAAAACTTCGCTGATTTTAATGAAAAACTGCGACTTTTAGAAAACTTTTATTTTGTGAAAAACTCGCCGACTTTTGTGAAAAACTCGCCGACTTTTGTGAAAAACTTGCCGACTTTTGGGTCACAAATGCTATGGACTACAATGATTGGACAGGGCGAGGGGAGCAACCTCCATTGTTTACTAAAGATGAGATTTATGATTTAGAGCGACAAGCAATGGAGGAGGGTGGATTTGCATTCTCATTGGACAACCTTGAGGATGACCCTGAGGAGGAGTCATTGCCAGTGCCACCACCACTAGCTGCAGGAGGATCTACATCCAGGATGGAGGTTGAGGAGCCACAGGCACAGCAGGAGCAGACTCCTACGATTAGACCCTCTTCCGGTCCCTTACTGAGATCTAGACATGGGAAGAGGAAGATGTGATTCATGTGAATTTGTAAAAACTGAAATATATTAATGTTTATGTAGTATTTACTTTCAGTTTTACAAAAACAATTTGCTATTTTCATTTTGTTTCAGACTATTATCATATCAACGCATTGAGCACTCAGCATTCCACATGAGGATGCCATTTTGTATCCAATTTTCTTTCATATCAATCAAATACTGCTTGTTTCTTATATGTACTCATTTATTGACTCATTGGATGCATCTTATCTTTGAATTTTGCAAAAAAAATGAGTTTTTCAGACTTGCTTAGAAATACTTACAATTGGCGAGTTTTCCAACTATGATATGAAAATCAATTATAAAATATAATTTAAAAATAAGATATAAATTCAAACCAAAAATGAATAGTAAAAGTAAATAAATTATAACTTATAAGAATATAACTTATAAATGAACATATAAATTATAAACTATATGTTAACGTATAAATTATAAATTATTTATATGAATATAATTTAAGGGGTTATTTATAAGAAAAAATAACATATTTATAATATAAAAATTAATTACAATTAAATTGAAAACAAAAAAAAAGATAAATAGTAGAAAAACATATAATTAATAATTAAATGCAAATAAACATAAAAAATTCTAAGAAACAATAAATTAGAAAAGAAGGAAAGAAGGAACAATAAATTAGAAAATGAAAGACAAAAAAAAGAGATAAACAAGAAAGAAAACCTAACACAAAAAACGACAAAATAGCAAACAAGAAACAAGAACAAACTAAGCCAAAGCAAGAAGTAGGAAAAATTCTAAATCAACCAAAGAAGAAATAAGAGAGAAGGGAACACACTAAAGAGAGGGAAAAAGAGAGGACCTAAGGGCGAGAGGAGGGAAAGGGGAGAAGAGAAAGGATAAGGAAAAGAAGCAAAGAGGAAAAAAGGAAGCGAGGAACCAAAAGAGCAAGGAAAGGACAGGGGGATTGGAAACCCAAGCAAAGGGAGATACAAGGGAGAGGAATGGGAAAAGGGAAGGAAAAAACTAGAGGCGAGAAGGATGATTTTGGGATTGCAAGTTAGAAAGCAACGGGTGCCAAGACAAGCTCAAACTCCAACCCTCATCACGATTGAGGTTTAGAGGATGATGGTTGATTTCAATAGCTTCTTTAAGCTTTCTCTTGAAGAAATTGTCTTCTTTGGATAAGATTTGGGCACTTTCTAGACAAATGTGGTGCTTGGTGGAAGAGGAGTGGTCAGCCAAGGCTGATTTGGAGGTGCGTTCGTGTCTAATGTCAGCACTATGCTCCTTGATTCTAGTGGTAAAGGAACGACCGGTTTCCCCAATATATGGAATGTCACACAAACAAACAATCTTATAGACTCTAGAGTCGAGAAAGATGTTTCTGGAGTCTTTGAGGGAAGGGATACATTTTCTCAAGGTAGAGAAGGGTTTAAAAGCACAACGAAGGCCTTTTTTAAGAAGGATTTTTGAGATTTTTTGGGAGATACCCTCAACATAAGGAAGAGAAACACAAGGAGGGACAGAGGAATGTTTGGAATTGGACCTGGAAAAGAAGCTAAATTTGGCTTGGTTGAGTGCCCTCGAGATTTGCTTGCTAGAATAACCATTTAATTTGAAAACTTGACGAAGGTGAGTCAACTCTTGCATCAAGTTATCCTCATCGCAAATCTAGTAGGCTCTCCAGGCAAGGGTTTTGAGAACACTGAATTTTTGACAAGGGTGATGATGAGAAGACAAGTGGAGGTAGAGATCGGTATGGGTAGCCTTGCAGAAAACCTTACGACCTATGGAACCATCTGGCTTTTTGAGAAGAAGAAGATCTAGAAAAGGGAGTTGGTTGTTGGATTCAATTTCTTTAGTGAAGGAGAAGCACGAGACAAGGCTATTGAGATGGTTGTTGAATTCTTCTAACTTGTCTAAGCCATGGGGCCAACAAACATTAGTGTCATCCACATAGCGTTTCCACCATCTGGGTTTGAGAGGAAAAGAATGAAGAGCCATTTCTTCGAAATGCTCCATGAACAAGTTGGCAATGATAGGGGAAAGGGGAGAACCCATAGCCACTCCGTCAACCTACTCATAAATGACATTTTGAAAGGAGAAAAATGTGGATCTTAAGCAAAATTCAACCAAGGTCGCTATCTCATTATTAGACTTTTTTCTCACAATTTCAATGGAGTCAAAAATGGGAACCTTGGTGAAAAGAGAGACCACATCAAAGCTCACTAAAACATCATTGGTGCTTAGGCTTTGCTCCTTAATGAAATGGATGAAATGGCTGGAATTTTTGATGAAGGAGTCACCACTTGTACAACATTAGATGGTCCAACCTTTGATATGGTATCTTGCAAAATCTGAAATTGGAAGTTTGCATCTTTTCTCTTCCTTGAACAATCAATAGCTCTAAGAAAATAAGAACCAGTTTAACATGTGACAAAGATATTGATGAGTGGCCAATGTAAAATATTGGTCTACCCATCCATGATGATAGAGCAGCCATCCCTTATATAAGTTTGTCTCATTTCCTCTGTCAACACACTCACCCTAGATATTCTCTATCAAGGAGGATGGTGTATAGCTTATGTTCTCTATGGGGTAAGTGAGGGACCGACAACAATTACATCTTTGAACATTTGTTTGAAATAGGGAGAATGTGCCACATGAAATGTTATGGCAAGGACAAAGAAAACTTTTGCAACAAAAGACTCAACCACCTCTCATGATTGCGCATTAAACAAAATTGCAACAATAGTAGCTCTTTTCTTCCCTTTGGTAGAACTTTCTCATCTTTGACTCCCAACATCTATGATTTGCTAGGCAATGATACACTAAGCTGCATAATCTCTATTGACTTTCCTTTATTTTTTGCCTCTTCCATGTGCAACCTAGTCACCTTGACCTTCTCAACTAGGGTTATTTTGTCACAACCTTTCACCCCTAATCCACTTATGCCCAAATGATGAAAATAAACTCTTGTATAGCTGCCCCTATAGTCTTTGTTGGACAAATGACATAGCCATACTCTACTCTCTCATGATTTTTTTTCTTTTTATTTGTCCATGGTTGTTGCAAATTGTAAGAGGTTTTTTTTGGATTAAATGGGCCTTTTGCATAGTTTTTGAGGAGTTTAGAACAACATTCAAATGGGTTATGTGAATTCACAATCCCTGCAATACGGTCAGTCCTAGAAGAACCCCTTGTACTTCTATAATTTCTTTGTTGAATTTGAACCTCCTGACTCTCACTATCCTCACTGTTGATCATTGTTTTTTTGTGTTCAAATTTCAAAACACAGCTGTAAGTGCAAACATTGAACAAAAAACAAACAAAAATCCCTCCCTAAGTGTTTGAAACTTTCAAAAAATAAAAAATAAATGCAAAAGAATTTGAGCAGATGAACAATGGATGATAAACTTACCTCAAATGAGGTAGATTTGATTCACTCTTGCTTTCTTCTCACTGCTGGTCTCTCTTTGTCTTCACAAATTGTAAAACAGCAGAATGAGTTTGTTTCTTGTTTTTAGTTGTTATTTGGGCTGCTTTAAGTTTAGGGTTGGTTAAAGATGCGTGGAGTCCTTGTGGGTCCCCCCATCCCTCCCTTTTTCCATTTTTGTATTTTTAAAAGTGAGTATAAAATTGGTTGGGCCATAGGGGATGACTAGATATCCCTAGGATGGTTGGGGGATGTTTGGACATCCTTTGACCGTCTTGGGGATGGCTGGCTGTCCATTGTTGTCTCGTGGTGTTCATATAAAAAAAACCCAGTCCCAAGAACATTTTCTTTTTTCTTTTGAAATTAGGTACTGGCTGGGGATGTTTCCTACCCATCCTCACATCCTTGAAAAATCCCCCATAGGGAATGGGGTCAAATTATGTAGGGGTTGCATCCTTAGGGAGCATAGCCCTGAAGTGCTCTCACACATTTACTTCATCAAGCATCGGGTTGATCTCATCACAAAACCGCCACTTCCACACAACTCTTGTTATCATAGATATTTTGGAAGAATTGAATTTCGTAGACAATTTCAAATTCTTATTGAGCAAGGCAAGATTCAACCAAGTTCTTCACTTTGTTATATTACGATCATCCTCTCAACCTAGAATGATGGTTTTTAGCACCCATCCTTAGATTATTGTGAATCCAAAAAGATCACCATGGAAAATAGGTAATCTCTGCCTCACATTGATCATCTATTGGACCAACTTCAAGCTGCACGATACTTTACAAAGATCGATCTCTAGTCCAATCAAACTGGATTCTCAGTCTAAGTTTTGTCTTTATCTTTGTCACCATAGAAAAAAAATGCAAGGGTGTACCTGGTAATACCAGGATCCTGCTATGTCAGTCTGAGTTTTGCCTTCATCTTTCTCACCAATTCCTCTTCCTCATCTCTCAGCACATCCACAAGCATTTGTTTTAGTTCCTTGATATGCTCTTGAATGTCAGGATGACAAATTTTCTTCATCCAGTTGCAGATTCATGGTTTCGAGGGTTTTACACGCTTCTCAAATTCTGTAAGACATCATCAGGGCTATGACCCTCTTCCATGGCCACTTGGCCTCTCATATGGGGAGCTGACATAGGCATAGTAAAGTAGATACTGATATATATGACAAAAAGACAAATAATTTTTTAGTATATGTAAACATTGAATTTCTTTGTCAAGGGTCATCATGGCTGTGACATACCATATCCAAGGGGCCATGAGATGTTGTGCAGCTTTAGGTGCCATTATCAATAATGACAGTTTGTATTCTATAACATGCTCTTCCTTTTTAGGCTTTTAAAAACATTCCTCAATTCTCAACACTGTTATATGCTCCATAAGTAAATATAATGTGATGATGTGAGCCCATATTAATTTCACCTGTATCTTATAGGATCCAAGATCAGCAGGCTTATGGGCTAACTGATTAGCCCCCCTTCAAACACTCATAAGACATATACTGGCATAGATGCCAATGAGCTTTTTAGCTTCCGGATCAATGCTAGAGTTTCTGATAAACACTTTGACAAGTTACAGCTTATAAATTATAATGATTGAATCACCATCCACTTCCATGCAGATGGTAGGAAATTTGCTAGCTAGTTTGTTTTGAGCCCAAAACTGAACTCTTGACAATGCATAGCGAAATTTCAAATACTTGTTTATGAATTTAAAGATCTGAATTTTTGATGTAAAAAATTGAAGTACAAGAATTATTCATTCCCTTTGCATGCTCAATTTAACTCACTGATTAGTTAAGTAAGTGCGTTTCTTAATTAGTTTGGGAATTGTTCCCCATACAACTCCTAGGATCAGCATGGATCACCATAGTATTCATTGTTCACAATTGAGTTAAATCTGTCATGTAAAAATGTTGTACATTGTGAAGGTAGAGCTAAGCAGTAAACTATCATATAGTCACTCCAATAATATAAAATACTGTCAAGTCACCTGGAGCATGGGATGGAGATGTGTGGAGATTTGTTTCCAAGACAAGTAGCAGACATGCCCAAGTCTTCGTGAACAGCTCAGGAAACATTGTAAAAATGTATACAACTACTGTATAATTATAAACATTTGGAGGTAATTAAGTGTAAAATGGATAGCTATCTAACAGACAAGTTCAACAAAGAAATTCAATTGTCCTTTCTGTATGGATAAAAAGTAACACCATATACCTACAGAATGGTAGTGAAAGTACCCGGGAATAATATGAACTGTTGTGTTTGAATTAAACATTAAAGTTGGAAGGTTCCAATAGGGCATAGTTATATTTGCATTTCAATAAGTAATCTTCTATTATTTTCATTTATGTTTAATTTGATATAAAACTAATGCAACTTGTACAGTGTCTAAAATTTAAGACAGATCAAGCTCAAGATGCAAAGAAAATGGAGAAGCTCAATAATGTTTTCTTTACATTGATGGCTCGTGGCCCTGATGGTATAGTCCAAATGTCACACTAATATTTTAATCTTGTTTAATCCCTTTATCTTATTTATTACTAGTTTTACATCTTTATCTTAACAGTATAGTATCTTATAAATTTATATTTCAAGTATAATGCTATATTTGTGTCCTGAATTTTATGTATTTTTATATTGAATGTTTCAGTTGATCCAACAGAAGAGTTAGCAAAAGAACAGGCAGCTTCTCAAATGACCAAAAAGGGCCGAGGAAGGAGACAATGACTGTTGCAGTTGTAAAACATACTTTGCTTTACCGAGTCCAATAGTTGTCATTGTTTTAAGGCTAATTATGATTGCATTTGGAACAGATATGAGGCTATGCAGCATATGATTCAATTTTTGCTGACGTTTGAGAAGGGGAAAACCAAGGATTTTTTGTTGTACTTATTGTAACAATTTCCAGTTCCAGTTTTGTATTGGCTTTAACTTTTTCTTCTAAATAGTACTGTCTGTATATGAATCTGGAATTCCTTAGCTCTGAATTTTTTATGATTGTTTTTAATGGGTAAAATTGATAAATGAAGTAGAATATATATAGGGAACTCAAATGGAAGATCTAACAAATCCTATATTGTAAATGTATCAACGAAAAGCTTGTTATAATCCTGGACAGGAAAGCGTTATAGGCACCTGGAACTAGATTACCTCTGGCACAAAAGGTTATTTTAATTTTTGAATGGTCTTAACTTAAAAAGTTAATCTTAATTATACAATTTTGTATTCTTTTTAATTCTGATATTGTGCTAGCAAGGCTTCTAGCTAAAATGTGAAGCTACACATATTACGACACCCTAGTTGAAAGCTCGGTTGCTAAAGAATTCTCCACTAGCAGGTTACTTGGTTGCTGTAGGCTAAACAACAATAGTGGCCTGGGAATTCTACATCATCACAGGAGGATTAACTCAGACATGTAAGGAATAAAAGCTCAATTTTCTTATTTCGGCTTGGACCATAAATCATTGGCATGCTTCCAAGAGTGCCATTTGTTTTGAGGCCTAAATTATTGACACACTTATCAGATGCCATGTCAATGCTACTAAAGCACTGGCATGCTGCTGTCAAGTTAAAAAGCAACTGAATGCCAACTTGGTAGATGCTGTAAATATCTGTATTGATAGCTGTACCTTAAACATGTCAGCCTTAATATTTGAAGGCAGAAAAGGGAGCTGGTAGATGTTTTAGGATGGTTATGTCATATCAACTACGATTCATCTGAAACTTAATAGCTAGTTTGGGATTTAAGCAAAGGCAACATGGAGCAAAAGTATACTAGCTTGTTCTATAGATCTAACATTTGATCAAATGTTGCTTAAGAGCCTCAATTGAAATATTAGCACTGACACTAGAGGATTCAGTATCGTCCAGAATTTCTTCCATGGGAAAATCAATTACCAAAGGTGGAGGGAACTTCTTTATACTTCATAATGGAATATTCAATCTCCTGGATTGAGGCACTTCTGTGCCACTAATGAAACTAGATTCTTTCTCTCCAGTATTTCCTTCTGCCTCACTTTGATCTGATACCTCTTGTGTCACCACTGGGACCTATTGGACAATGATTCTTACATGAAAAGGACCACAAAATAATCCTTATTTTTGTTCAACTTCTCTCTTTAGAAGATCTCTCATTTCTACCTGATTCCCTTGTTGAGATGTTTTTTCTCTGCAAGTTTACTGATCTCTGCATTACAATGCCTGTATTCTCTTCCAATGAAATATTTACTTCCTCTAGCCAATAAATAGGAGTTAAAAAGTTTTGAAAATACCTGATCTTGTTCATATAAAGGGGATTGAAGATCCTCTTCATCATCGTTGAAATCGTTAGGAAATAGTAGAAAATTGACATTTTCTGACTTTCACTGTCATCTGCATGATTAGCTAAAAACTTCACATGGTAAGGAAAGTGTCCCCACCTTTTTTTCAATGTCTTACATTATTCCTTTAGGATCATATAATGACACAAACTAAAGAATTCATAGTTAAAAACCAATAATTATTTATCTACATACATGGCATCCTTTGCAAACTTGCACACATAACTACCAACAGTAGTAAGAATCTTGGCTCCTATTTTGTGATCCAAATTGCAAAAATCGTGCACTACAGTATTCCAGCAAAATCAACCCGTCACTCAGATATCAGGAGAGTACTTATGACTTCATCTCAAAACCCAAGACACGAATATATGTGAAGGTGGAAAATTGGATTAATGTATCTCCCCATTTGGGAATGGTGTCCTTGGCTTTTTATGAAATTCTCTATATGCATGTTCTCTCCTTTGCCTTTTTTAAATGGAAAACAGATGCATCATGGAGAGCAACTATCTAGAAAGGGTGCATAGTGAGGGCCTCCTCTTTAATAGAATCTCTATTTAATTTAGCTAACATTTTCCCATAATAAGCCATAACTTTTGTTGTTTCATGATTGTATAATTTGGCACAATTTTGATAGAGTAATAAACAGATTCAATATCAATTGTTGGAAAATTCAATCTCTATTAAAAAATGATTTCAATGGATGAGGTACAGGGCATAGATTACAACAACATGAAAATCGGAAACCTATGCAAATCTGAAAATTAAGTTGCCTTAATTTGGAATTAACATGATTAGATTCATCTTCTTAATGATGCTAAAAAATCAGTCAACATATCATGCTTAATTACACCATCCTATAACAACAATATATAAATAATATCACCATAAGATATCAACAATGAGGCACAAATCAACAACACAAGAGCATCACATAGCACAGGATTTTTTTTTTATTGGAGAAAAAAGCTTAAAAAAAAGTAGTACATGAATACATGATACAATAACTAGCTGTGTGAAACAACAGCCCATGAAACTTAAGTCTGTAGCAGCTAGAAAATAGCAGCTACGAGGCCATAAACAGCAGCTAAACAGTGAAGAAGTATACGCCTGTAACAAGAAGATTGATGCCAACAACCTAAAAACAAGTAGCTTAAATAAGAGGCCAAGTATGCATCTAGGTGGAGAAACCCTTACGGGGAAAAACTCCACCAAGAAGAGAGGCCAAGTATGCGTCATCTTCAAATAAATGAGATTACAATATAATCATTTCCATTCTCCTCTTTGCCTCCACCATGGCAGCACTTGTGAACAACCTCTTTATGCTTCAATCTACCCTTGTATCTGCAATGAAACTCTACGTCCAACTGTGGCTCATAATTCTATATCCAAGAGGCTGAATTTATAGATGTGTGAAGACATTTTAAGCCCCAAACAAGGTTCCCAAAGATGACCCTTCATTGCAACCGTCCCCAACACTTGGAATACCTCCTCATAATGCGAAAGGATACCAGTTTTGGCTCCAATACTCTCTCCAACTTGGATGCCCAAACTTGAGAGATAAACATTACATTAAATGCAATAAATGATGGAATACCAACAGACACCTGTTGTCTCCTTACAAGCTCCCACTTGGAGAATCCCAACATCAACTCATTTGTCCTTTTTCTTTATCTTTTATTATCTCATTTTAGACATCCACATGGGTAAACAATATTAAATATTTATATCCACAACTCACCTTTATCACTGCTAGCGGATCCATCACCCCTTATGAATATATTACAAACAATGGTGAGAATTAATATTACAAAATGTTTTCTCAATACACCCAAGTGTCTACTTTCCAAGGATGTTGGAACCATGACATAGGATTTATAGGATGGATGATACCTCAATCCCAACAAATTTAATATCAAGTTGACACTTTGAAGAGAAATAAAGAAAGTGAATGCTTAAAAAAAATCAACACTCATGCAATCACTTGGCTTAGATATCCCCCTTTGGATATCATTGTGATGAATTTATGTATCTCCTATATGGTATAGGCATTTGGGAGGTGGGAGGTAGGAAGGCACAAAAACCTAACATTGGTACATTATTCTACTAACCTTGAAGGTGTCAACATTATGTACTTGAAATGGAAATTATTGGGAAATCTAACAAAAGGGTAACTTTAGCAAGAAGAAAGTGGTGATCCCATTTAATACTAAAAATCTTCTCTTCCCAAAAATCATGGCTGCTATTAATTCTTGTTTAAAACCTTAGTCTCGAGAAATCAAGTACTTGCTATATAACACAAGGGGCTATAGAAACTTTCTTTGTGTGAATGGTGGGTTTTTAAGGTTTGAAAAATATGTAATTGTCTTCTCTATTATAAATCTCCAAGTAAAACCCTATTGTATGCCTTACAATGTCCTTAAAGCATGTTGAAACCCTATCGTTTCACCTAAGGCCCTTGCTATCACATTTTATTCATGAAACCCTCATCATTATATTAGATATCTCATCCAACAACAAGTGATTCATTTTTAGCATTATAAATCAGAGGTTCAAATCACTGATCTATTTACCAATGCTTTATGTGAAACTAAGTTTGCATATCTTAGAAGTCTTTTAGGGTTGCAAAAAATCACATGAATATTTGATGGTTGTCATTCACGGGAGATTATTATGAATGTCTATCATCATATTGGTGAATAAGTACTTGTAAATGGGTACCTAACGATGCATTAGGCCGAGACCCGTCTTTTCTAAATTATGAAGGATATCTAATGTAATTAGTATAATTACTTTATGGAGGGATGCTAGAATAAATTAATTGCTCACTCTCTATGGGCACAAACCATGATAGGGCCTACAATTGCCTCACACCACTTACAACTACTCCTCATTGATTGACAATTAATTCTCTACCAATTGCTATGTACTGTAGCTTAATACATTATGTATATTTTTCTATAAATTGAATATGAACGCAGATAACTGTGTGCTTTGTTTTGCAACCAGTCCTCTGTGTTTCTTTCTCTATTTATTTTTCATTCTCTACTCCCTCTCTCACCTCCTTTGGAGGTATTCTGTACTTGAAACACAATTACCCAAGGTGTGTGTAAAAATTGCAGCTTGGCCCTTAAATGTGCCATGGACTCTCATTGTCATCTACTCGATCAAGAGTTTGTGAAAAAGTAGTTTAATTTTGTCTACCTCCAATTGAATCACACTCCACTCGTTCCTATCAAAGATTTAAAAGTTATGAAAGCTCTCAAGTTGCAATGTTCAAATGGTTCCCATTTCAGCAAGGCTCCAAATTTATAGTGTGTAGAAGATCAAGATTCTAGTGGTCACGACAGTAACTAAACTTTCTGGGGTTCTCTCTTTTCGTTTGGTTTTTTGTAATGGGCTATTTTTGTTAGTAGTTATTCTCCTGCCTTCGTAGAATGTATCTAGGTTTTGTTTTGGCATTATGGCCGTTCTCATATTATATTCTCAGCCATGGCAGATCCAACTCATATGTACCTGAGACTTTTATATTATTAATATTATTATAGGTGTTGTACACTTTTTATAAAAAAATACTTCAATTTTGATGACTTGACTGGTAAACATGAATTAGATGCATCATTAATATCAAACATTACAAATGGTTTTGGTCTTTGCATAACTTGTTTAAAATACTTAAAACTTTAAAATGAAATGAGACAAATCATATGATTTTTCATAATGATACATCAACATATTAAATTGTTAATATTAAAGCAATTACAATTAGAAATTATATAATTTAGTCTTAAAATAAGATAGAGAATTGTATCACTGAAAGTAACAAAATGAATTAATTAGATTTATAAAATAAATAACTATAAAATTATTTATCCCTCGTATTTAACTTGTAATTAGTCTTATATTAAAAGAAAATAATCAATTTCAATCTATTTTATTATATTTCCAAATAATCAATTTTATCAATTGCATTGTTTATTTGAACTTATAAAAATAATATTTTTTATCAATATTATTAGAACCAAATGTATATATATATATATATATATATATATCTTAACAATATACCAAAAAAACTCTCTAAATATATCTAAGCAACATATATAGGGGTTTAGTTTAGTGCCAGCTATATGTTTAGGTGATTTTATCAATGTTGAAATAAGGACTCTATTTTTCTATTGCCTCTTCGATTTTTTAAAAATATTTTTCCTATCTTGGCCTTTACCACAAGGTGTTGCGGTTTCTATTTTCACATTTGCAATGGATTCTTCTCTAATGCATATGTGCATTCCCTCACCATTGAAAGTTTCCTACAACTCACAATTAGGCTTTCCCTCTATTGTTAGGAGTATACCTTCATCAGCCACCACCTAATCATTGTCATCTAGATACAAAAGAATTTGATTTTCTCAAATTGGATTTCCATCCTTGGGTCCTAGCCCTCATCACTATTTCCTTACATCATCTTTTTGTCTCTTTCCTCAAAATATGTTCATCTTGACTTATATTTAAACCTCCAAGTGTGATTTCTCTAACTCCCAAACCTATTATAAACAATTTTTCCTTACTTTAAATTTATATTTTACAGTTTCTCTCTTTTTACCCGATTCTTTCTTTGTAAATATTTTTGAAAGGAAAATTGCAGTCATAGAGGACTATTTCCACATAACCCAAAGAGATAAATTCATGCAAATAAATATTCATAATCTCTATGCAAAAGAATAGACAAACACATCATCAATGGTGACACAAGATATACCTTGGTAAAACCCTCAAGAGGGAAAAACCCAACCTCTAAAAGCATCCATCCTCAATGAATTATCTCATAAAAAAATATTATAATATATCTACAGTCTCCATGAATACCTCTAAAACATCAAGCTCTCTACATGCTCTCCATGTGAACAAGAAAATGAGATAATCACACATCACAATCCATTTTTCAAACCCTCACATGTGCAACCTACAAGAGATGCTCATACAAGCCAACCCAAAACTAGCCCTATCCAAAATAGCCAACCTTAAACAACTACACATGTGCTTTCTTTTATAAATATAAGCTTGCACAAGACTACCAAGTGCTATTACATAACCATGTGACTAATACCATGAGCTTAAAAAACTATTTCCTTCTCATTTAAAATTTTTGGTACTAAGTTTTCCTAGTATTAAATATTTTTCCAATGTGCAAACCCACATTAAATATTTATCCTAATGTTACATATAACACATATATCATCCCCAAGAATATTTAATAGATATGATGCACACATCCCTAGATCCCCTAGATGCACCACAAATAAAAGTAAATTATATTATAACATTATGCAAGGTGTACACCACACATTTTCCTAGCATTCTCCCATGTGTTGTATAAATTGCATAAGAAATTAAAAAAAATGAACTCAAGGGAACAATCCCTATAGCCAACATGTAGCATTAAGGAATCAAAATGCTCCATGTGCTCCATTAAGATAGTTACAATACTAATCAAGGTGACCACCATCTCAAATATGAATACTCTCATCCTCCATCATTCCAATGCACAAAATATAAGATCCCATCCAAAGAGATGTCACACTAACTGTCACATAGAAGCATAAGTCCTGCCTCAAACTGATATCCAAACATAAACACTAAATCCAGTGATAACAAATATGATTCAATAACTATCAAGAAATAATCATCATAGATGAAATAGAAACCACAACTAGTTGCTAACACACACCCAAGTAACCATACCTCAAAACCAAGGTATACACATCATAATAGGTAAACCTCATGTCATCAACATATCCAACCCATAATATACAATCGCAAGATCAATGTATAAAACCTATTTATGAAAAACACACACATCTACAAACTCCCACTACATACATAATGTCAAATATAAAAATGATCACAACATCCAAAGATCCACTAATAACATCACATAGAAGGTGTAACCAATATCATCTAGTACTATAAAAATACATTTGTTGCAATGCAACTCTCACCACTAGTCTTCATAACTCTCCCAAGTTCTCCACACTCAAAAAAAGGAGATCAAAGAGCCTCCATGTTGTCACTAAAGAACAATGAAAAACATATGACCATAAACATAATGATCACTACAGCTCCACACAAACCTTAACTCTAATGTCATGTGAACTCAAACCTCTGGGAAGAACAAGATTAAAGAGAGAACCTTTAAATAAAATCATGTAGCATGTCCTTCTACAACACCTCTGAATGCTTCAGTTATGATAAGTATGATCTCCTTAATTAAACCCAAAGAGAAAAGAATTATCCACATCTAACTATAACCAATATGTACACCTCTCAAACCAAAGGAATATTAAACCAAGTAATTCATTCCCAAACCAAGGGAATAAGCCCAAAACATCTTGTAATATCCTCATCAATGGATGCCATCATAAATGAACTCATATGCATAAGGAGATAGACATGCCATACACTCCTCAAATGGACCCTCTCAAACAAGATAACCATAGCTCAAGATCCATATCCATGAGAAGACAAAGCATACAAAATAAATGCATCTAAAAATAGAATGGATAATACCTCCCAGATGACTATCTACTAAGTAGACCAAGAGTGGGAATGAGAATGATCCTCTAGGATAAGCAAGTCATCATGACTCATTCCAAGAACAATCTCCTCTATAGGTCTATCATGAACATATCTATTTCCAGGTGAAGGCTCCTTCAAATTTCTTGTTGAAACCTCATCAAAAGGTAACTGTCTTGAAAAATATATCTAATACTAAGAGAAATCCAGCCTCACCCGATTATCAAAGTATCCATGACCACATAAAAATTGATCAATCCATTCTAATCTCCAAATATAGCACATCACTATCATGAAACTCCCAAGAAAATGATCAATGCAATCAATACAAAGAGAACTATCCAAATCAATGTCAAATCTCCAATATCGAGAATTAGGAACACATAATGACATCATAATCTCACATCTCCTCAAAAGAAGATCATATGCTCCAAGTGAATATATCATGTTGTTAAGAGCACCTATATCATGCCAACACTCTAATCCAGAATCACAAGTACATCATGACAAAATAAAAACCATCTTATAAGCAAGGATCACCTATCAAGCTAACAAAATATAACCAATACCTCAACCAAAGACTCTAAGACTCCTCAATGGTACTAATATCTCAACATCTCCAAATCCACTTGAAGATAACAATCTCCTATCAATATAGCCCAAGATGTCAATGAACTCTCATTGCATATAAGAATGAGGATCCAAGAGCCCCTCTATGACACCAACAACCACTACAAAATATCATCCATCATCAAATGATGAATCTAAATCATTGCTAAAATATCCCTCTAAAAAATGATACAAGCTACACATGGCATCGTGATTAAAAATCCCCTAACTGAATATCATATATGGCCCCAATGCAATAAAATAACTCAATAACAAGAGTTCATAAAGGGTAGAGTACAACCATGATCTCCAAACCAAGGATATATAACACCGCCAAACTATCACTATCACAAACTCCCATTGAATCATGTAAGAAAGATATCCATGATATCATGATAAATACCAAATATACCAACATAAAACTCCCATCGTGTCACACATGTCTACATCACATAGTCAAAAAGCATAAGTCCCACACACTATATTGAGTGATACCATCTCTCCACCTCATAATGACAAACAATCCAATGAAACATGTGACCAGACTAGGCCACAAATTAGAATCTTTATTAGCATTGAAATATATATGGGTACATACAACCCATGTCTAAGTCATATATGTAACATGTAAGTATAGACAAACAACAACACTGAACAACTCATAGACCTCAAATGCAATATATAAATTCAATAATATTTTGGTAACCGTGTTAAATAAGCACAATCAAAGATATACATGTAGGTTTTTATTGACTCAAACACCAAATATCCTAAGATTTGATTTTCCATAAACTCACAAAAAGTACTACAGTCACAAGAACTAGTAAATGAATCAAATGGAGATACTATTAAACAAATCACATTAAAATATATCTAAACCAAATTCATTGTATAGTTCTTTGGACAAGCTTTCTATCAACTATAAGAAGTCCAAAATCCAACTATATATGCACAATTTATGACCTCTCCAAGTTTGCAAAGCAAACCCAAATTTCAACTAGCATTTCTTTGTCAAAGCAATATAATTTGGTAAAATCACTGATACCATAGTATAGTTCTCAAAAATACATTTCCAAAGAGTATAAGAAGTCAACAATTTGATGTTTGAGGAAAAATTTATGCCTCTACATTTTTTTTCCTAATTAGGCTAATTGTTATGGCTGTAGGGTGGTTGGTTGATAGTTAGGTGGAAGCCCGCTAGTGACACCCTAGTGGCTTTGCTTGAGTGGTACTACTCACTAGGTGATACTACCAAGGGTTGGTGCCCCAAAATCCAGTCATCCATGTGACTGTTGGTTGGTAGGTTAGATCCCTTCATTATTTAGGTGCTAACGTCACCTAGTAGGGGCAATGATTAATATTTTTAAAAATATTTTGTAGACATTCTTTTTGTCATCAAAATATTTTTCTTTGTTGATGATCTAGAAACTTGGTATGATGACTGCATTGTATGGTATAGTCGTACAGATCATATGGATTTTTTTCTACATAATTTTCTCATGCCCTCAAAAAATGGTATTTTTTTTTCTATCGCCAAATATAGGAGTGACATATATGAAAATAGGATTTTTTGGGTCTTATGGACTCAACGGTGAGGTTCATTTTTCCTAGGAGGTCTCTTGTAACATGTAACCCCCCAAAACTCACATAAAGAGCCCAAACTAAGAAACCACATGGAAAATATCCATCAAACCCTAAATCTAGAACAACCCAAGACTGTAAACACACCCAAGACCCTAAAAATGCCTTCATTATTTTCTTACAATACCATGGATTCAACTATGCACAAACACTTACTCTTCCAAGGGTTAATAATAACAAAGAGATCTCCCACAACCTATCAAATGAGCTCTAATACCAAATGAAAGGAAATTTGTAGCCATATAGAACTAATTCCACATAACCCAAAAAAATAAATTTGTGCAAACAAGTATTCATAATCCACATGTAAAAGAATAGACACACATACCATCAATGGTGACATGAGATATACCCTAGGAAAAACCTCAAGATGGATAACCCCAATCTCAAAAAGCATCCATCCTCAAATTATTATCTCATCAAAAAAGACTATATCATGCAAATCATTATCCCTATGTTTAGTTATAAGAGGATCTACAACTTCCATGCGCATCCCTAATAATCCAAAACCCTTCAAATTTATCCTTTATATTTCTATTTCATTATGGTAGCTTCTTTTTCATCTTATAGTTCATCGTAGTGCTTGGCTCAAGTGACCCTTCTTTAACATCAAGTGATTCCCTTTTATGCTCAACATGTTTTTGGAAATGTAAATTCTACAAAGAAACAAGAACATCTTGAGTAAATTTTGGTTCCAATCCAACATTAACATCACTCTTCTACATCTCAATAATAGTTCCAACAATGACATGTTTTTTCTACACTCTTCCAGTGGTTTTAAACTACTATAAGTTGAAATCACGCATATCTATTGCACAAGTATCACAACTTATTGTTCATGATTGATAATATATTTTTGTGGGGCATATTACAAATATGATATGTACTATCTTTGTAACCTTCTTGAGATGAATCCATTTTAATTGAACTACTATAATGGGATTTACCTTCATTTATAAATGTGCATATCATCTCCTCACTAGAATATCTCTGAGTCAAATATCAACTCTTTGTATTAGTTTAAACACTAAGATTCACTACATAATGCCAACTATTTAACATAACAATTCGACTTACAAACAAAACATTATAAGGCTTATTCAAAGTTTAAAAAAGATTTGTGTAAATAAGGATACAACCTCTATAGGGATTGCGGCTTAAGTACTTTTAAAGGTATTTAAACAACATAATATTTATGGGTTGTGGCCTCTATCGGGTTTGTGGCTTGTGAATAGTAGGTTTATTATAATAAAAATAGGTCCAAAATATGGAGTGGCAATCCCTACATTTATTTAGTCTAAATTTTATATGGAAAAAAAGACAACTAAGCCAAGCCCTCCTCAATGTCTCAAAATAAATAATCAATGTAGGCCTTTGAACCCTTCTTTTATATGGAAACAAAAAGAATTTGAATTTCTACATAAAATTTAATTATTTCATTAATTACTCTAATTGATCACATATCTTATAAATTAAGTAGATAAATTTAACCATTATAACACTTCTCATTCCATTTAGAGTAATTTAATACTTAGACTAAAAATACATCGAACATATAATTTTAAAATACATCAAACATATAATTATCATAAAACTTACAACACAAAATACCTAAGAGTCACACATGCATAATTATTTTATAGAGAAGCAACTTCAACTCTTTTTTCAATGCTTTTTAAATTCTTTCCTTTTTTGACAAGTAATTCTTTGCTCCTCTCCCGTAATTATAACCTGTGAATTTTTTTTTTCCCTTTTTTTGTTTTGCTCTATGTTATTTTAAAATCATGTTTTATTCTTTCTTTTCCTTATTTTATTTTAAAATTAATTAGCAAGATCATGCAAACTAATAAAATAAATCATTTTAACACGTAATTTCATGTAAAATATTAATATAAAATTGGAGATAAATATAAGATTAAAAACACTATTATTTAATGATATTCACATGCAAAATAAAAATATTAAATTGAGGATAAATATTAGATTAAAAAAATTAACTATTATTTAATGGTATCCACATGCAAAACACTAATATAAAATCAAAGATAAATATCAAATTAAGAAAAATGACTATTATTTAATATTATACACATGCCAAATTGATTATTTTAATTTATCATATTTTATAAAATAATTTTAGATATTATTATTATCATTATTTAATAATCAATTAATTTACTCTTAAAAATTAATAACTAATTATTGTCTCAAGATTACTTAGAACATTAATCTTAAGATTTTAAAATTTTAGAAGAAAGTGGTTGTTGCATTATGATCTTAAGCCAATATTTAACAAGCATAAATTGATGTGATGCAGATTAGATTCTTTTAATACTCCAAAAAAAGTGTTCTTAGAATGAGTATTCTTTTCAATGCATATTATTACTCAATAATTTTTGGATATAAAATAATTCTCAAATGAATATTTTTAAATATGAGATAAATGAATTGATGCACAAACATATACTGAGTCAACTCTCAATGGTTATAGAAGGGCAAGAGTTAGTCTTTTTGAATTTTAAAAATTAAAAAATTGGGTTAGTTTCACATCCATAAGATTGCTCTTGTGTACTACAAAAATGACTGAGGATGAAAAAAGTCAAATATCAATGTAATGAATTTATATGTGGAATCATGGACTAATAAATGAAGGGAATGTGTAGAATAAATTTAAAAAGATTAGGGATAAGATCACATGTATCAAAATGTAAGTAAAAGTGAATAAAGATGAATAAGAAGTAATAAAATAATCAAACTTAATAAAATTATACCACATATCTTATATAATTTATTAAAATAGGATCAAAACTAATTTGGAATTGGTAGGGTATAACAAACTTCGCCATTACACTATTGTCTCCCTCAACGTAGTACTATAGAAAAAGTTAAAAGTAGGCATCTTTCTTTAATATTTTTGATAAAGGGGTAAATAAGTTTTATAAGGATCCTAAAACCTAGTTACAATAAAACGTCAGCAAAAGAACATGTGACCATAAGGAAAATAATGCATAGTAAACTAAAAACAAGTAAGACATCAAACATAACAAAGAAATAAAAAATATACATAGGGACAAATTACAACTTCCTTAAGGCTTCTACAACCTCTAGCTGCTCATTATAGAATTTTTCATGTAGCTTGATGAAGTCCTACATATCCTTCTCTTTAGTTCTTGCCTTTTTCAATTTGCTTCATCTAGTCTTACTACTTAGGCCTAGTCTTATCATTTTTTCAACCTATAGAAGAAAACTAGGGTCTTTATCCATCTTATTCAATCTTTCACTAGTATTTTTAGTCCTATTACACTATTCTTAATAGTGTATTTACTAACCTCTAAGACTATTTAGTTTTTCCTTTATTTCTTTCATCTCCTTCTCTAATATGGTTAATTTGGCATTGTGTTCATTCTCTCCCCCTCCTACTATTATCCTCTGAAGAATCCAATCTTCTCTTATTTCTAGGTGCCCTGCCTTGAGTCTTTCAGTTTTAGGAATGTGGTTTCAATGTTGAAATATAATATTACCATCCTCAAAATTACCCTGCCCTCATATTCTTATGTCTATCTTTGCATATCAACATTTTTATATGTGATCAATTGATCTCCACAAAAAAACTATTTAGTGAGGGTTATTTGAGCTTCAAAGGCCCCACGAACCACTCTCATGTTATGTATCCTCAAATTAATCACCTTCACCATGTCTTGCAAAGAGGTAGGTTCCACCTCAGGGATGTCATAAAAGTTTGTTATTTAGGCTAGGGGTTTGAACTTCTAGGAACATACCATCTATGGTAGGTTATAGCATAGGGGATTCAATGAATTTCCCTTCCCATCTATGCTCTTATCCAAAGTAATAAAAAATCCCTCTCTAGTGACATTTTCTTGTGAATGCCTTTCCTTTATGCTACTCTTGTCTTTACTTATTTTAATACATCTTTCTACCATACTAAGATCACCCTTCATCTCGAAATCTTGAGACCTCACACCAATGTCCCTCAGGGTAGGGGAATTATTTTCAGAGTCAAAATCATACTTGGGATCCATCTAGGAGTTGGTAGGTTGGAAGGGTGAGTCTAAAGGGTTGATCCTAGTGTCACCTAAGTCCACAAGTCTTACATTTTTTAAGTCCTTATGCTTAACAATTAGACATGGGTTTTTTATTTCAAATAGTTATATACTAACATAATAAGTCCTTGGTGAAGGAGAATAATTTTAAGAGCCTTCTTGCATTCATTGACTAAATTTTCTAGAGAAGAAAAAAAATAAAAGGGAAATGAAAGCAACTTTTTGTGTCTAAAATGATTAAAAAGAAAAAATGGTATAAGTGCAAAGACTTGAATCTTCCTTCCAAATGGTATACCTTATTAAAAACATATAAATTTCTTCTCATGGGTGTTTCAATAAGCTTCATGTATGAAAAAAAGTATCTTTGTCGATTCCTCACTTGACTTTAAGAACTCAAATATGGCCTCATCTCCAACTCTTTGGTTCTTGAAAATATTTGCTCCTTTTATAGATAAACTAGTAGTCTCCATTATTAATTCTTTAGTAACCTTGAACACCACTTCATTGAGATTCACCATCATATGCTCCCAGCCCTTGGAAAAATCAATTGACAATGACATATTGTAACCAATCATTTTTTCAACGAAATGATCCATACTCCCATTCTTAATAATTCTCTAAATATTTTAGTTGTTCTTGAGACTATTGCAACTCAACAACTCAATCCTATTCCTTTCACCTCCTATTTTCATAAAAATGTAGAAAAGACCACTCTATCAAATCTCAACACTTACTTTATTTTCCAAAATATCCTTGTTCCCTTTCCAATTTATTGATGAATTGGTGCCATCACTATTTTCACACAGGTTAAATTAGCAATTTTGATGTGACATTTCCTTGAGTGAGGAGTAATACCTCTCACATAAATTTAACTAATGTGACAATTTAAATTCTTTTGACTTATTTCCAATGGGAAATAAATATTCCATTGTCTTAGCCCCTTGTTTGTATCCCACCAATAAGCCAACCTATTAGTAACCTATTGGCCTACCTATGTATGTATAAATCTTAACACTTTTAAAACTACTTAAAATATCAAGGGAATCAATTATCATAAAATAAATGATCCAACTAGGTTGGTCTTTTACTTTTAGGAAATTAATAATACTCAAAGAGTCACATTTGATTATAAGATAATAAATATCTTGGTTTTGAATCATTCTCAAAGCAAGATACACCACCAAAAATTCCACATAATGGCTAGTTTGAGTGCCAATATTGATTACATAGGCCACTATAAGGTTCCCATTATTGTCTCTAAAGACCCCACCACCTCTAGTTGGCCTAGGTTTCCCTTTGGAAATACCATCAAAGTTCAATTTGAAATGTGGTGTTGGTGAGAAATACCAAGAGCAAATACTTCTCTTGACCTTCATCCCCTTGATCAAGTTGGAAATGTTGAATTTAAGGACCCAATCCTTAGCCACATCTTGATGAGACCTAGGCACAACCATAAAAGGGGAGGACTTCACCATGGATGACAAAAAAAAATCCTTTATAAAAAATCTAAATTTTTAAACACAATGCTAGCATCAACTTTCCTCTCTTTGGAAATTCTATTGTTACGCTCTTTCCAAATTCTCCATACGGAAGGGGGAATTGCAAGCTTCCACTAGAGGAGAGGGGAAGGATTGGGAAGAGGGGAAATCTATTGCTCCCATAGGTCCCAAACATTAGAGAAAAACCCCTAGGCTTAATTAAAAAGGTAGAGAATCAAACCCAAAATTGAAAATGGGAAAAAAAAAGTGTTTGATTGAATCTTCAATAGACTCACATAAAAAAAATTTATTGGGTAAAACAAAACCTCTTTTGAATAGGTTTTCCAAATTAAGAACTTTATTTTATATGACTAATTAGAAAAATAACAATATTGGGAATCAAAGGGGGAAAATAGACCTTGAACCAACCAATATGTGAGGGCTAACCCAAAAGGTAAGAAATATCAAAAGCCACCAAGAAACAACAAGATAAATAACCCACACAGACTAAAACATCATTAGCCACAATTTGGGGAATATGAAAAGGCTACAACAAGGAGTCCAATTGGGAGAGAGGGACTAAATGAGAATAATAAGCCTCAACCATAGTCTTCCAAGACTTGAGACCATTCATCACCATGATATAGTTCGCTACCATTAGAATAAATAATCATTTAGAAAGATTAATAATAGGGGCTGCCCTATCTCACCTTATCAAGAGGGCATTAAGGATCCAAGGATCCTTTTAGAACCTTATCCTTTTCCCATTCCCCAATTTACACTTTATTCTTTTTTTATAAGAATTTGTTTGAAATTACACTCCTCCAAATGCAGGAACCTTATATGTTAACTCATGGCTATAGAGAAAGTCTTGTTTTATTTCGTGAAGATGTTTCTTAGAAGAAATTATAGCCCTTTATTTTTTCTTCTATAAAAAATCTCCATGCAATCTTAGTATTGAGAGCTAGATTGAACTCCCAGATTCTTCCTAGGCCTAGCCCCTTGAACATTTGGGTTTGTAAATAGCCTCCCATGCCACAAATACAAATATTTTCCTTTCTTCTATTCTTGTTCAATTTTTTTTTTTTTTCTTTGTCAATCTTCTTGACAAATTTCATATAAACTTGAAGGAGACATTATTGGGTAGCTTTAATAAATTGACATTTCCTTGCTTGGATTAAAGATGTTCTTTTCCAACCAGAAATTATTCATTAGAATCTATTCAAAAAGTCACCCCAAAAACTCTCCATTGCATTTCCCACAAAGGGTGGGAGATGAAGATATGAATATGGAAGTACCCTAATCTAATATTTTAAAATAGCATCAATTCTGAATTGTCTAGCAATGAGAGTATAGTTAGGAATAAAATGGTACTTTTTGGAAGGCTCACTTTTTAAATTGAGGCCTTATAATTGGAAGAACCTATTTAAGCTTATCCATCTTTAGTATAGAACCATCACTAGATATAATGGTATCATCAAAAAATTATTGGTGGGAGCAAGGAAGGAAAGAAGAAGTAGGTTTGACACCCTTTAGATGACCCACTACCACAACACATTCATGCTCTTTCCCAATATTTCAATGATGATGAATAACAA
>VDFB02079811.1:0-33225 GCA_007258455.2 Sequoia sempervirens | reverse complement strand
ACTGGGAAGTTTGGGCGACATAGAAGGTATAGTCAGCAAAGGTCTCACCGACCAGTGGAGTCCCCCAAATGAAAAGCAGTTTCGGCCTAGGGATAGGGGTCTCGGCGAAATGTTTTGCCGAGATGGTGATGTCTCCCCGACTGAAGGATAAGAAAGGGCCTTGATACGTTTGTCTTCGGCAAGAGTCTCGCCAATCATGAAGAATTCGCCGAGAGCATTCGATATCGGCGTAAGGTCATGCCGAAGCATTGATGTCTCGCCGACAACAGAGGGAGCTCGGTGAATGATGTTGGCTTCAACGAAAGAAAGGAGATCACCGTAATGTCTGGGCGAAGTCAAAGATTCTCGCCGACAGAAAGGAGGGAGTTCGCCATGAGGTCTTGACGATAGAAGGAGTCTTTCCGACAACAGATAGATTTTGCCGAGACCAAAGACATCGACATAAAGTCATGCCGAGATGGAGATGTCTCCCCGACATGATTCAAAGTAAGTTTATCTCCGAGAGAATGAGGAGCCCAGCGAGAGGTCTAGCCGATAGGCCAATGTCTCACCAATAACGGAGGGGTCATCGCCAAGAGTCTTCCCGACTTGATGATGCTCGGTGAAAGGAATATGGAGCTCGCTAAAGGATGGAATGTGTTCGGGGTAACCTTGGGGATGTCTCGCCGAGTGTAGCAGGTCTCTCCGAACGAGGGTCTTCTCTAATAGTGGAGATTTCGCCATGATATCCCAGCGACAAAATTGTGTCTTGCCGACGACTTTAGTGGTATCGGTATGACTAACTGAGCTCGATACGAACTCTCATCGACTATCACATACTACGCTGATGGTTGCTAAATGATATAATCACATTGGCAAGACCCTTTCCGTGTCTTACCAAGATGCGATTCTTTTCAAAGGACTTTTGACCAGCTGCAAAGCCCGCGTGGAAGGCGCTCGACCAATCAGGGGGAGTTAAGGCGAGCCGTGGCAGAACGGAGGATATCAACCTTGGTTGAATGCCATGCGAAATGAAGTAAGCTAAGGGCATTCAAGGCGTTCAACCGAAGTAGCTCAAATGGGACATGATGGATCGGAATGAATGTAGTAGCTGTGAAATATCTGAAGGAGGTTCCCTCGGGGATGACTCTTCGCCATCATGGACACACAGGGATTATGCATTAATTCAGTCAAAAGATCTGAGGGGCTTCTCCAAAGGCGGTTCTTCACACCGACATGAACAACGGGACACGCAAGCTTCGACATTAACTTCATCTAAAAGATCTGAGGATAGTTTTTCTGAGCTTGATATTTTGTAAGCCCTAAGGGGCTGACACAGTCTATATATAAGGCATTTTTTGCCTTTTTGTAAGGAGAGTCCGGCATTTATGCATTCGGCGGAGCGAAGGTGATTTTTTATGAATCCCTCTCAATTAATGTATGTTTCAACTCAAATTGAATCCCTCTAATATAAACAATGGCGTGCCGGCCTGGAAGCTTTGTGTTCAAGGTTTGCATTGACTTCATCAGATTCTTCTTTGAAATACGCAAGTCTTGAATTGCGGGTTTTATGTAATTCAGCAGATTCGCGACCTGGAGTCGGGAAATTTGAATTCTTCCTTCCCCGATGTGTATGTAGACTCAAACCTATTAGGATTAAAGCATTTAAACCTTAAAGAGGTTGCCCGGAGAATAGCAATTAGGCTTTCAAGTGTATGTTCTTCCGTGTATGTTCTACCGTATGATTTCAACAGCTTGTGCGAAACACCTTAGCAGTCCCTTTAATTTATGCACCTTATCCCTTCCCTCCAAAGAATCGCAAGAGTTCGAAAGTAGATACCAAAGAGTTTTCCGCTTCCTCCTCTCCGCAGAGGTTCCATTTCACTATAGAAAGTGACCCCATGTGCCCTCGAGGATCCCATGTTGCTCTAGAAAGCTCAGTTTTACAAACTTTGTGCAGGGTGCAATTCTAGGTGACAACAATATCATAAGGACACCTCTCATTCAACATTCATAAATGAGAGTTATTAAAGCATCAAAGAAACAGTCATCATCTAGAGGACTGTCATCAAGTAGTATAATAGCATGGTAACAACAGATTGATCAATTATCTTTTTGTTCATAATTCAAAAGAACAATCAAAGAAATATATTAAGAAGTAGTTGATTGCATTTATCATCTCTTGTTTCAGCTCTTCCTTTCATTCATATTTACATTTTAATGAGGCATTGAGCCCCTTATGTTGAAGGGAGAACAAGACAATAAGCAATTAAGTTGTTTCTTTCAATTTCAAAGCACATACATAGTCCATCCAGAGATTCAGGAGAATAGTTAACATGATAACAAAGCAGCATTATTGCATCTTAAGATCAAGAGACAGAATAGAGTAATCTGTAACAGCATCATTATGCAGAACAAGTCCACATCTGCTCTTATTTTAAAAGGAGTTAACAAGGTCATAGAGGCATGACTTGAAGTTTAAAAATATATGCTACAAGACTGTCATGTTGACAGTAGCAATACATGGCGCAGTCAATCAAGGAAGGGACAGTCTTATAAATGATTACCATGGAGGTTGTTCTTCTTTAAGGAATATGGGATTAATGTTAATGTTGTTACTTCCTTTAAAAAATTTGAATACATAGTGCATACACTTGATAATTACTACAACCTTGCATATATTTGAAGTTTTTATGGATTGTAGTAATCATTCAACAATTTCATTCAGAAATTAGGAAGGCTTTGATAATATTGTTGTTAGGATGAAGCTTGAAGTCTATCATTTCAATGAAGGTATTTGGGAGAGACTACAAAAAATACAACTACATGAAGAAAAAATCTTTATTTTGAAAAGTACAGATTTGTAACAATACAGTCACGGAGAATGAGCAGCAACTATCATAAAATGAACAACACAGTCAATAGAGGAGGAAGCAATTTTAGGGAAAGAATGCATATGAGCAGTGGCAGAGCTTACACTTCAAGAGTAATCAATATGTAATAGTCTCAAAGCACAAGAGTAAACCTTTCTTGAGTTCCAATACAGTAACACTATTGTGTGAAGTTCCATTCACAACAACACATTGCTATACATTAGAGGATACTCAAAAGATGTTACAAGACAAAAATGCAATCATTTCTAGAGACTGTCCTAGATGATATGTGAAGTAGTGATCTAAAAAAGACAAGATACAAAAGCTTTCATCTTCTTCCAAGAGTCATACATTGAAGCACAGTAACAAGTGAAGGTACAGTTTAGAGAAAAGTTTTACAACTGAGTATGCTTATATGTTTAATGCAGTCCAACGAAATAAACAACAACCATGCAAAGACATAACTTTGTAATTTCAATCATGCGCAGTGACATCATAAGTGCGGTCCACTGGAGGGACAATCAATATGCAATACAGTCCTATGATAGCCATGCATAATGCGAGCCTATAGACAATGTAAAGTATGACAACATCCATAACCTTTAATGCATCATACCTATATCTAGTATTCTCAACATAAGGTAAATAACAAATAGGGCATGAATTGCAAAACCAAAAGAATACAATATGCATTCATGGCCTGAGATTTCAATGTCCTAGGGTTCCAAATTCCTAGTTTTTTTTTTGCAAAGTAGATGAAATGGAAATGAAGTAAATGTAGGTCACCATAAGTAACATACAGATGTGAAAGAAAGGTACGCATACTCAGTGATAACCAAAGGGTAAAGCAAGGGGACTGATTGTTTGCAATGAGAGGATAGTAATCTGAATGGTTGATGGTAAAGAAAATAAAAATGAAAGCCCATATTTCTCTTGCAAATGGAGAAAAAATTGCCACGGCCTGTTCAACAAAAACCCAGATTGAATACATTGAAGCTCGTGGTTTAGAAAGGAAACCCAAATGGATTCAAGAAAATTTATGCAATACTCTTCAATGTCGGCCCAGAAAAAATGAAAACTCACCATATTATATGCCTGTTGGAGAATCAATAAGTTGCGATTGAGTTCTCTTTGAAGCTAAAAAGTTTTTAAACCGTGTCTTTTTCCAGCTTCCTTTCTCATAAAATTAAAACAAGGATCCTCCATGGCAGCCAAGAAGACATGGAGAGGAGCAACACAAAGAGATATATCAGAAAGATAAGACATTGGCCACAGCTTAGAGGCCAGAAGATGCTTCAAAAATACATGAGATATGAGGATTTTTCGGTTTCCTGTGCAAAGAAAGACTTACCACACTCTTCTTTCAGCATCTACATGGTAAAGTCAAGCAAGGGTGCAGTTCAAGCTTCAAACCCTACTCATTGGCGGTGCAGCAAAGGCTCCTTCATGAATGATTAGGGTTTCATTATTTACTCGCCCTTTTTATTTGCTTTCCATAGGCTTTCTTCATGATTTATGATGGGATATTTTGACCTTATGTTTTCAAAAAATAAATCATTTCATTGTCCATGGTCTTGAATTGTGAGGTCAACGACTTAATCATGCAAATGAAGGTGATAAAGTTATATGCCAAGGCATATAAATATTTATTAAAGCATTGAGTTAGGGATGGGCTCGGGAGATATAAGGAGTGATATGATATTTTTATCAAATAAACTTTTTGAAGCCTTCCATATTATTTGTAAATCTTATTTAACATTATTAAAACAATTTTTATTGATTGTTTTTTAATAATTGTTTAAATAAACTATTTTAGAAGGAAGGTTGAGTTAACTGGTTATCACTCATACATGATTAATTTAGACATAGAGTTCTGATGTGCATGGGTGAGTTGATAAAAACAAGGTGGATTTTGCATATTTTGGCCCACATCTTCAGATTTCCAATTCAGTTTGAGTTACAGATCAGTTATACACATTGTGACTGCGAGTTTGAGACCGAGTTCACTCATTTTCGCATGAGTTTGAGCCTTCTTTTCAGGGCTTTTTATTTTTTCTCATGGATTTTCCTTGGAGTTATCATTTCTATACTGAAATTGACTTTCAGTTTCATGTTCATGCACTTTGGAGTGCATTCTCATTGTATATATTGGAAAAAGTTTATCTTTTTCCTCTAGTTCTTGTTTTCAGCTTTTGCATTCTGCAAAGTGAATTATCATGTAACTCAACTTTATTTTTACAGATTAATACAGTAGCAGGTTATTATAGGTTAATCAAGTTTCATTAAATTTGCAGAGCTTTCCTTTTACCTTTCAGTACGCTAAAGTGTTTTCCTTCAGAATCTCAAGTGTCATGTTGTGTGAATGATTTGATAAGGAATCTATCGTGTTTAATCTCAAGAACCTTTATTTTCCCATCTCATTTCATATGTGCTTGTATACAATCAAGTTTGATTCCACAGGTTGTATGTTGTGCATTTGTCTTACTTTACTATTTTAGTTGTGAAGACGTTCTTTTCCTTCAAAGATGGTAATACAGTCAAGCCTTCATATAAATTATTTATGTGGTTAAACTGTTTAGATTTAGTTGTGTGAATAGGAGTATTGAAGTGTAATTGTGAAACAAGTTGCATGCAACACCATCATTTAGGTGCATCACCGAGGTTTTAGTTTAGTTCATACATTCAATTTAGTCTTTCTTACCAATTTCTCAAAGCAAATCATTCAAGTACCTAATTGATCATCATATGGGAACCGGCCTAGAATCTGGAGGTCTATCTTTGCCATAGGAATACCCACATCCTGAAGATAGTTCCCATGTTTCAACAGATTGTTGAATTTAGTCATTCAAGCATTCGGGTGCAATCTGATTAACAACAATATCTTCACACTTTTCTAAGACCATAATGTTATAATTCACCTAAATAACCTTACCAAGACCTATTTCAAAGTGTTGTGAAGTCTTGTAACAAACTTTCACACTTTCCTAGGCTTGCCATCAATATTTACACCTTTCTTATGCTTTAAATGACCCCTTTGTGCACTTATAGGCCTCAATTAAGTGTCTTATTGAAGAAGAACCTGATAAACAACATTTAATACATCTTAATCTCTGACATCCACTCAAAATTGCCTAGGTGGACTAAGTTGCCACCTTGGGCGACTTAGTCCCATGTGGCACAAAAATCAAAATTAATTCAAATTTCTTTTAGATTTTTATTCTTTAAGACCTAAGGTTAGCCTGTGATGAGGTATTTTTGGGAATTAAGGCATAATTGTGTATAAATATAGGGTTTTCCCTCTCATTTTGACCTAACTCATCTTAATTCATAACTCGTCATCATTCATCCATCATTCATCATTTTCTCAAGTCAAGCAAGCTAGGGTTTTATCATTGCAAGTCATCAAGATAGCTTCCAAGGACATTCAAGGGCAGATTCTTCATGTTTTGATGCAGAAGTTCAAGATCAAACATCATGGAAAGGTATTAACTTCATTGTTGCATGCTTCATTATATTATTTCTTCATTTGGTTTAATTACCTAAAAAATGGGTTTGACCAAGGAAAATCCCCATGCCCTAACATCCAACATTTCTCCTTCTTGTCTTGCGTGTTTTTAGATTTAGGAACTTTAAGGGTTTGAAGATCATTGAAGAAAAGGTTGAAGACTTGTTGAAGACATCTCTTTTTTGACCTAGCCAAAATATCAACAAAAATTCACCGTTAGGGCCCGGAAATCAAAGTTTCAAAAAGCCATCAATTGTGGAAACCAAATTGCAAACCTAGGGCTATCGCCCACTCAATTTTAGAATTCGTGGCGGTCTAAGTCACTAGTGGCAGCTTAGTCCCACTGAACTTGTTTTTCAGAATTTTTTATAGATTTGGATACCCATTTGGCCAAAACGAGGTTCAGTACAATTTTCTAGATTTTCTCTGAAAGTGGACTAGGCCGCCCCACCTGGCGTAAATGTCCTATCAGGCTTAAAAATTAGAATTTCCAGAATTTCAGAGTTGCTTCAAGTCTGCAACACACTTCCAAGTGCACACCTTTTGTCTTACAACTTTCTATTTGGTTTTATTTGTATTTCTAGGTCATTTAGTTCATGTTTGCATATCATAATGTGTTTTCCAACACTTTGTATATCTTAGGTTTTACATTAATAATCATCTTTCTTTTTTAGTTTATTGTACTTAGGACATTACATTTAGACACATTTCATCCTTCATTACATTAATATTGAGTGTAGACATTAGCATTTTGGCCCATCTCTCTCCTTTTAGGTGAAAAACCCTAGAAGAGTTAGAGAGCTTTAGGGTGCCAAAATCATCGTTTACATTTTGGTGAACCTGACTTCTAAATATTCTTCTTTTCTGATTTGGAGTTCTTCATCATAGATCTAGCTTGCATTGACCTTGCATTAGGGTTTGCATAGATTAATTTGCATGCTAGGTTTCAAATTTTGCATTCATAAAAAAGTGCATTTAGGTTGCATTTTTGACATCTAAAATCATTAAAATTTTCTACAAATTTGCATTTTCGTCTTAGGTCTACATCATACCACATCTAAAACATCAAAATCCATTAAAAATTCCTCAAAATTTTGCAAAAAACCCTAATTGGGACTAATCCACCAGTTTGGGCGACTTAGTCCTAGTCCATATTTTTCAATGTCTGATACAGCGTCAAAAACCTCATTTTTGTGCTTCCTAAGCCTCCTAGTATCATATACTATAAGTCTGGAAACCTTCGGGAACATTTGTTTTATGCATTTAGGTCAAAAACATCAATTTAGGGTAGTAATTTTTGAAATCATTTCAATTCCGAGCATTTTTGCATCATAAATCATTGAAAATCTCTAAAATTTTGCATTTGCATTTTAGGACTGCATTATACAGTACAAAGACCATTGAAATCCATCAAAAAAATTTGAAAAATCTCAAAAAAATCCCTACTAGGACTAAGTCGCCACCTTGGGCGGCTTAGTCCCTGTTCACCCCTAAAACAACCTTTTATAGAGCTGAAAACCATGTTTTTAAGATTTTATTTGGTGCCATTAGCTATCTATATCAATTGGTTGAGTTTCTGTAACATGCATTTCATCAGATCTAGCCTAAATTAGCTCATTTCATGCATTGTTTAATTTCAAATTTGCATTTCATCTATCAGGTTGATGCATAATGTAATCAGAAAATTACCTTATTTCACATCTGATAATTGCATTTAAACATTTCATTTTTAAGTCATTGCATTGCACTTTTCCATGATAGCATGTTTTCTTTCAAAAGATGTGGCTTTGATATGGTTAAAAATGGATTACATAAGTACAACATTCCCTCTTATGAGTTCACTTTTGATTACAACAATGAGGTCATTAAGAAACATGTTAGTCATAGATTTGATCAAACCATTGACACAATCCTTAATATTATATTTCCCATTGGTGATAATGGTAGTGTAGACAATCATAACAATCATACTTGTTCTTCTCCCAATACCTCTCCTATTAGTGATGAAGGTGTCTTGGTGAAGGGAGATACAAGCATTGAGGGTCTTGATTGTCCGTCTCCTCATTCCCCTTTGGAAGATGTTATACAAACCGAACATGCAATCATAGAAAAATTTATAAATATCACCTTACCTAGCCTCCATAACCATGACCATCAACATTGTCCTTCTCCTAATATCCTTCCTTGATACCACAAGGATAGGTTGGTGTTAGAAGATGTGCCTATTAAGATTCATGAGAATATTGGCCCTCTGTTCCCTAATGCTCCAACCGTTTGGGACAACTTATTTGAAACTCATAATGGTCCTTCTCTTGTTGCCTCTCCCACTTGTGGTGAAGCTACTTCAACCCTGGATGAACATATTGCATGCTCTCCTCTTAGGGTAGAACAAGAGAATGAGACCTTAGACACAAATGACAATCAAATAGTGTCTTCTCCTAATCTCCCCACTATCGATAAACAAGAAAATCCAACCATTGATCATTCCCCTACTTGCAATGCAGTCATTTTAGAAGAATAAATCCATGAATTTCAAAAACATTTGATTCGTAGTTCTCCTAAAAACTCTCCTCCTAAGGAGAATATCACAGTGCTAGAACATGGCAATAATAGTAATATGTCTTTCTTAGATAAAGCGGTAATTCTAGATTTCCCTTTATTAGAGATACATCAAACCAAGACCACTGAGGTTATGAATGCGCAAGTTTCCATTAGATCCCTCGGGCTCAATGGACCTCATACATACCCCATGGGACATCCTAAGAATCCTCTCATTCTCTACCCACCTTCACACAAACAACAAACCCAAACCCAACCTAAATTCACCCTTTACCCACCATCGCATAAACCTCCCACCCCAACCCAAACCCAACCCGAATTTACTCTTTACCCACCTAATCATGATGTTGTTGCTCACACACGTTACACTCGCAACAATCTGTGACCTCCACAACCCACCCCCACACCATTACCTTTTCCTAATCCCATTTTTCCTAGTGCTCCTTGATTAATTCCTAGGGAGTATGATCTTATTGAACAACTTAAAAATACTCCCACAAAGATATCCCTTTGGGACCTTCAAAATTCACCTACCTATCACACTATGCTCCAAACGGCCTTGCAACAAATTCCTATCCCTTCTAATGCGCAACCAAATGATATAGCAGCCACAAAATTCAAGGATTGAACGCTAACATTGTTTTCTAGCAAAGTGAAGTCCCCCCTTTGGAAGTGAAAAAACAAAATGATGCTTTCATGATCATAGCTCAATACAATATGATAGGGATAAAGCGAACCATTGTTGACAATGGCTCCGCTCTTAATGTGTGTAGCCTAAAACTCTTGGATAGGCTTCATGTGGATAGATTCAAAATTCAACCTGATTCTATATCTATTAAGGGCTTTGACAATGAAGAAAAGAAACCAATCGGTGTGATTACTTTACCTATTATAGTTGGAATAGTCACATTGAACACCCCAATCCATGTCATGCCCCATAATCTTTCATCTAATATTATTTTAGGAAGACCATGGATTCATGAGATGCATGTCGTGCCTTCAACTCTTCATCGTAAAATAAAATATGCTTACAATAACACAATCTACACACTCGACGTTGATCCTAAGCCTTATAGTGTCTTACAGCTTGAGAAAAATAAAGAAAATCCCTTGAACACATCAACATCAACTACACAAGTGGAACCTGTGCAACAACATGACAATGAAAAACAAATTGAACAAGTCACGAAGCTATTAGATGATGATTGGGGTTCCTTAGATTTCACACCAACACTCATGGGAAAATACAAGGTCACAACAAAAGACTCTAACAAGGGCAACGAAAAAGCATCATGTCAACATAGAACTCAGACGACCCTTTGAAAGCGTCCACCTCAACCACTTTAGACCAAAACATAACAGATTATACAACAACCTTTGACGAACACAATAATGAACAACCACCCAATTCTAAGGCAATGAAAAAGCTTAATGGAAAAGGTTATGAACTTATGAAACAACTTGGATATAGTGGAAAAGGATGTGGTACTAGAGAACAAGGTATCTGTAACCCTATTGATCCTATCTCACAACAAACCACCCATGGTCTTGGTTATTGTCCTTTGATAGAAGTCACCAAGCCTTCACTCAACATCAACACTATTACAAAACATCCTTCTATGACAATAGACAATAGTAGTCTTGAAAGTCATCCTTTATAAAACATCAAACAAACAAAGACACCTTCGCTTAATGTCAATGTCATCTCGCAAAACACTAATAAATTGAATTCATTAGATTTTACACCCTCCTATAAAGGAGAGCCCAAAATCTTGCAATCTAAATATTCTTGCGTAGGTATGACATCTTGTACATCTAAGTAGGAGATATCTTTGTCACACAATACAAGAAAATCTACCATTGATCAAGAGGGTATCTTGTCAAGACTTCTCCAAGATCACTTGATCACCCTTCCTCCAAGAACTCGAAAGAAATTCTATTATAAAACTTCATTTTGCACCTATCATAGAGTTCATGGTCACTCCACTAATGAATGTAAGGCTTTGAGTAGTAAAATCCGACACTTTCAGGAGTTTGGCATTCTTCCTTCTATGGGGGGCACCTAATTCCTCTAATTGATACTGATTTTCACTCTAGCATGCATTTCATTAATCATTTTGGCTCACTTTTGTCCTTGTCCTTGTATGTCACTTTTCATTGCCTCTTTTGGTTAGTTGTTAACCTTTCATGATCATATAAGAGAAAGCTTGGGATGTGGACAACATGCCTTAAGTTGGCTTTCATGTGACATACTTCCCCTTTTCATGGCGTAGCTTATAGGAAACATATGGCTTGGCATAGGGCTTTCCGAGTAAGCTCTCATGTCTTCCTTCTCCTACTTTAAATCAATTGCTCACAGTACTGGTGTTAGCAACCACTTTAAAGTGGGGGCATACATTGAAACTCACATTTCATTGTGTGATTTCTTTCTTCTTGTGATACGTCCTCTTCTCGGTGGAGTCATTGGGCTTGATTCTCTCCAAGAGTGTGATACTTCTTTAACACATCCTCTCTTGGAGACGTTAAGCACAATGTCCCCTAAGATGAGACCTTGCAAAAACTAAGAAAAATCCCTTTGAACGCACCTTACACTATTTTTTCATTTACAACAATTGTCATACGGCCATCTTGCATAACATAGCTTGCATGCATGCAGTCCCATCCTATTTGTCTATGAGTGTCAAGCATACAAAGTTTTTCTTACCTCATAGAGCTCAAAGATCTTTTTGTGGCACCTTATCAAAGTTATCAGGAGGTATAACTTTGGTATGGTTAAGTGGGAAGCCCAACCAGCGGCACGACTTTCCCCATAGCCACCTTTGGGGATTTCTCACCCCACAGAAAACTAGAAGTTATGTGGCCCCAGAGTGAGTGGTTGTGGATTTATCACCCCGCGGACAACTAGAAGTTCCATGGCCCAGAGTGCGTATACGTTGGCCTTCTCACCTAGCGAACAACCAAGACCCTTTTCACTGATCCACCCTGATGCATGTTTCCTTCATGCTTATGTTGGCTTGACTTAAGATCTTGGATCCTAGGGCCTTGTCTGCCTCCTCGATCTTTGTTATCCTAGACCTTTTGCATTGGTATGATTGGACCCTTTCTTGAATGTCTACTTTAGTGTGACTTTGAAGCAGGTTCATCCTCTCACTAAAGTGGGGGCTTAATGTGTCACCAAAAAGTGTATACCTTGCTTGATTTGGGAACAATTGATGATAAATTGAACTTAATGAGGCTTTGATTTGGTGTTGTGAGTGTTTTACACATCCACACATTAGGTCTCGGTCCCTTGCAAATTGAATAAAATACATTTATTGATGTCTTGCAAGAGTGTTGTGGGTGTTGTAAATATATTTACACTTTTCTAGGACCATAAGTAATGTTATAATTCATCAAATAACCTACTAAGACTTATTTCAAAGTGTTGTAAAAGTCTTGTAAATAAACTTTCACACTTTCCTAGGCTTTTCATCAATATTTACACCTTTCGCGCTTTAAATGACCCTTTATGCACTCCTATGTAAGGCTTAATTAAGTGTCTGTTGAAGAAGAACCTGATAAACAACATTTACTACATCTTAACTTTCGACATCCACTCAAATTTCCCAGTGACTAAGTCGCCAATTTTGGGCTACTTGTCCCATGTGGCACAAAATCAAAATTAATTCAATTTTTTTGAGTTTTTATTCTTTAAGACCTAAGGTCGGCCTGTGATGAGGTATTTTTGGGAATTAAGGCATAATTATGTATAAATATAGGGTTTTCCCTCTCATTTTGACCTAAATCATCATCATTCATCCATCATTCATCATGTTCTCAAGTCAAGCAAGCTAGAGTTTTATCATTTCAAGCCATCAAGACCCACCCACCCCGGTGGAATAAAGGTTGGCTGAAAGGTGGGTGGTTTTGACCCCTATCCATTTGTCCAGTTCCTCATTGAGAAACTTTACCCCCTTGCTGGGGAACTCCTTTTGAGTGTCCTTTTGAGCAAGCCTTGGGCACCTTTTCTCCATGAGATCCATTGTGGGACTGGCCCCCGTTTACCCATTCACCCCCCCACCTGCATGGCATGCACTTGCCCGCATGAATAAGGGAATGGCATCAATTTGCTCGTCGAATTGAAAGGAAGTCTTGGGATAGGTTCAGTAATGAGACAGACTTAGCCACCTTGTTGTGGGGGTGGGTGGGAGGCTATAGTTGGGTGGGAGGGCCCCTATGGGCCGCTTCCAAGGACATTCAAGGGAAAATTATTCATGTTTTGATGCAAAAATTCAAGATCAAACATCATGGCAAGGTATTAACTCCATTGTTGCATGCTTCATTACATTCTTTCTTCATTTGGTTTAATTACCTAAAAAAGGGGTTTGACCAAGGCAAACCCCCATTCCCTAACATCCAACATTTCTCCTTCTTGTCTTGTGTGTTTGCAAATTTAGGAACTTTAAGGGTTTTAAGATCATTGAAGAAAAGGTTGAAACTCTTGAAGACACCCCTTTTGTTGACCTATCCAAATATCAACGAAATTCAATTTCAAGCTCAAAATCAAAGTTTCAAGGGTACACCTATGGGAAACCGTAGAGGTAGAACTAGGACTTTCGCTTCTACTTCTAAATTTTCAGAATTCGTAGGACTAAGTCGCCACTAGTGGTGCTTAGTCCCATCAACTCATTTTTTAGAATTTTTTGTAGATTTGGATACTCATTTTGTTGAAATGGGCTTCAGTGCAGTTTTCCAGAATTTTTCCAAAAGTGGACTAAGTCGCCCCACCTGGCATAAATGTCCTATCAGGCTTAAAAATCAAAATTTCCAAAATTTTAGAGTTTCTTCAAGTCTACAACACACTTCCAGGTGCACACCATTTGTCTTGCAACTTTCTATTTGGTTTTATTTATGTTTCTAGGCCATTTAGTTCATGTTTCATAATACAATGTGTTTCCAACACTTTGTATTTCTTAGGTTTTACATTAATAATCATCTTTCTTTTTCAATTTATTGCACTTAGGACACATTTCATCCCTCATTACATTAATCTTGAGTGTAGACATTAGTATTTTGGCCCATCTCTCTCCTTTTAGGTGAAAAACCCTAGAAGAATTAGAGAGCATTAAGGTGCCAAAATCATCGTTTACATATACATGGAGACTTCCAGTTTTGCCTTCAAAAGTAGATTCCTTGTTAGACCTTCCTCTGACCTCACCCTCTAAATGGTTAATCCTTTCTCTTATTTCATGCAATAAGGTTAGAATCTGGTCTAACTTTTCATCTATATTACCAAGGGTTTGTCTGACCTCATGACTTTAATCTTGATTACTTTGAGTACAAACCATTCTAGATTTAAACTTCTACCTGAAGTTTCTAGTTTGATTTTTTATTATTTTTTCATTTAACTCATATTTGCATACAATTTTACTAATTCATCTCACATTCATTCCAAATTAAAGAGTGATAAATTTGAACACATAATTGCAAACTTTCTTTTATTAGTGGATACAACATCCTTATTTATTTGCATAGTATCAACATGAAATGACTTATTAGTCATGAATGAGAGGGGTATATCCCTCAGATTCATTAGAACTAATTACTATAACTTCAGGCAGTTGACACACACGCAGGTGCTCTTCTAACCCTTTTGATTCATTAGAAGGATTGTTCATGCTACATTCACTTGGTGGAGGCCTAGAAGAAGATGGTTTATTAGCTAGGTCTGCCTATATACTTGTGGTGACCTTAGCAGCCTACTTCATTTCCTCCTTTTGTCCTTGACATGACTCATGGTGTGGGAGAAGGTTTCAATATCCCCCAACCAAGCTTCACTATTGACATTAGTTCCTTCAATAGTTTTTGTCAGAGCCAACCTCTCCTTAGCTTTAAGGCATCGTTCATTATCAACAATGGACTTTCTAGCGGTTTTCTTGGTTCTCACCATCTTTGACATAGGGTTTTCCAAAAATTAGTCTCTTAATGTTGGGTGTGATAATTATGTAGTGAGCTCATAGGTCTAAGTGCTTAACTCAATAGCTTTGATACCATGTGTAACAACCATCTCCTTCTTACAAAATATTTACCATAAGTTTTTCACAAAATAGTTAATAACTAACATTCAAGGTAAAAGAGATATTTTTTCCATTAAGGAAACATGCTACTGCACAACTATTTACATTTGGATATAACACATCTATAAATACTTTTCCAACTAAAAATATTAACATCATTTACTTTATGCATTTCAATTCAATGTTTTCATTTAAGTAAGATAAAAACAATGACTTGAAGAAATAAGGTCAGAGCTCCCATTTTTGGATTCTTTCTATCTTCCAAGACTTAGCATGTCATCTGCAAGAGGGAGAGCATCACCTAGGAGCTTTACCTCCAACCTTGGACTTAAGCAATCCCCCGCACACCTTCCTGACTAAAAGTGGCCATGCCCTTCAACAAAGGGTTTAGTGAGGAACCCTCTTAGTTCTATCATCTGAGCTTTTGTATTGTGACCTACTTAACTAATACCATCGTACAACTATGGATACCTTCCAACTATGTACGACATCTCTTACTAGCTAAGTGTAGTGTCGAAAAATGTACTACTTTACATTTTCGCACTATGTTTGGATTCCTTAATTAATTGGACTTAATTAAGCTTCTAATTGGCCCAATTATGCATTTACAAGCCTAATTAATTGCAATTTCCAAAAGGGGAATCAATATTTAATTAATGCACTATCATTTTAACACCCAAATGAATAGGTACTCCGCTTCGGATCGCCGCTGATGCAAGCTAAGTGTTGTTGTTGGTAATGTCATGATGATGTAGTGATTTTATTATTTAATTTAATTTTAAGATGATGAGATAACACTAATAATACACTTGGAGTTGATTAATAAAGTTAATTTAATTATAAGGTTACTTGTTTGGAATTAAATAAATAATTAAGATTCAATAATAAATGTTAATTTAATTATCTTTGGGAGTTAGTTATTGAAAGTAATCGAATTTGATGAGGAAAAGTAATTATCATTTAATGATTAAATTCAATTAATAAATCTAAAAGTAAGAAAATATTAGAGAGGAATAAATATTAAAATTGTATTTAAGTTTAAATAATTAAGGTGAAAGTATTTATCAAAATAAATATATTTTATTGTAACTAAAAGAAAGATTAAATTATTAAATATTTATTAAATATTTAATAGATGATCTATTTGGTTCATCTATTAAAGAATCAATTATAAAATAATAAATAAGGGTTGTGGCGGGCATTTAATCGTAACTATCAGAAGTTGAACGGTTTTCTCGTTGGGAGTGGAAAAGACTCCGTGAAACAAATTATTAAACAAGAAGTATTCTAGAGGAAGGGGGAGGAAATTTCAGTTCGCGAAGAGGAGGGTTCGTTATGGTTAAAATTTTCTTTTTACCATACATTGGAGGGAGTTCTCCTTATGATCGAATCTGAGACTGGCCTCCCCGACGAGATATCTGGTGGATTTCCTGCGGTGTTGCTAGGAAGATTGCATGGCATCATCTTAGCCAGGTTCCTTTCTATCTTTGATCTTCCACTTTCTTTGATTATTTCGGTTAGGCACTTTTAGCAGTATATCGCCCTAAATGCTCTGGCAGTTTTCATTAGGCAATGTAAATGCTCTTGATATTGTTTTTTTTTTAAATTGGAGAAATTATGTATATTTTTTTTACTCATATCTATTTCAGGCCTTAATAAAACATCAGGTCTTGAGTCTGAATCTTACAAACATCTTGCTCTGGAAACGTATAAGTACGGGAATCATTTCATATTCTTTAACATAATAGGAAGTTTAGAGGTTTTAAATAATCTCTCTGATTTCACTATCATTCTGTCTCAACTGCGGCGCTTCATCTTAATTGGGAATTTAAAATAAAATAAAATTGCATAATCTGCTTGTTTCCTCTGTCATCTGTCGCAGTTCCAGCACTTGAAAATAAAATATCTGTCATAGTATAAATAACCTCCCTGAATCCTCAGCAATCTTCTCAGCTGCGCACTTGAACTCAATAGGAAGTTTTAAGATTTAATTAACCCGTTTGATTCTTCTGGTAATTTATCACAATTGCAGCAATTGAAAATAAGATATTGTCATTGTTAATAAGATAGAGAGTTTCCATTGGTCATGGTGAAGTTTAATTTCCAAACTGCAAACTTGAGCGCACCCCTGGAAACTCGCTGCCAAACAGAAATACGTTTAAAAGGAACAGTTGCACATTAATTCTCCTTCTCTTAATCCGTGTATTTGCATCTCACCTGTCTTCTTCTCTTTAGTCTTGAGGAGAACATTCAGGATTTGATAATAATACAAGTAAATGGCAATATTTCCAAATTCCAAAACTCACCTTCTAATATTAATTGCTTCTCACATTTTTACAACCGTAACCATCTCAAACTTGGAGGAAGTTTGGTTCGTGTGTCTTCTCCGATGCCGTCCATGAGTAGATTGTTCAAGTGAATAAATTGAGGACCAATGAGTAGATTATTTAATTCTCTTGGTCTGCGCAATGTTTCAAGCCCTTGCCAGTTACCTCCGTTCAGTCGAAGCTGAGAGAAATTGATGTTATTGGGTGCAGCGCTTAGATGAGCTCCTTCACATAGTCTGGTAATCTAAATTTTTAAATCTCCCCGAAACCATAGGCAAAACTATCACAGCTGCAACGTTAGACTTGCAAAAGTGTAGTAAATTAAATAGTTCCTCTGAAACCCTTGGCAGCCTGTCACTGTCACAACAATTAGAGTTGAAACATTGTACAGAATTAAATAGCCTCTCTGATTTCTTTGTCAAACTGTCTGAGTTAGGGCATTTGAATTACCAATTACATATATGAGTGACTTTCTATTTATTTTGAATTTATATATTTTTTATTACTATTCTTTTATATATATATATATATGCGTATGGTTATATAAACAAGTATAGATACATAATTATAGGTTAAAAGATTTGAGTGAAGGTAGTCTTTTATATATTTAGAATTTATGAGGATATTTCAATATATAAGTAGATTTGTATGATGAGTATTATTCAAAATAAAATGGTTCGTATTTATATAATATGTTTATAAAATATAAATAATTTCTTTAATTGTTTTGTTTATGATTTTATGGTGGTGTAAAAGTAAAATATGAATCGAGTGTTAGAATGTTTTGTAAGATAGTGAGTTAAGTAAAAGTGTAATTTTATTTTAGGTAAATAATTAAAGTGAAAATGGTTATTTCGATAGGTTGCTTAGTAAAATATTATTTAACAAAAGATTTTAATGGAACAAACATTATTGAATTAGGTATTTAATTTTGTTGTAGATAAATGAACTCTGTATTTAGTTAAAGTAAATCGATTTATATGGTTAATTAAGTTTTAGGGTTCACTAAAGGAGATAAGTGATTTTACATTTACATAGTTTCTTTTACTTGAAGGTTAATGATAAAGTTATTTTTAAGTGAGGATAAATCCTAGGTTCATAGGTTAATTAATTTAAATGATACTGATTAAATGTTAAATGGTTTTAATTACCTTTTTGTCATCTAATGAGTCTGTGAATGATAATTATTTATCAAACTACTATGTGAAATAATCCATTAGTATCGTCACCTTAGGATTATAATAAAGTTGTAATTTATAGAATTGTCATCTTAGTATTACATTTTTAAGTTATAATTAGGATTCATATTAAACAGTCGATGGAGTTGGTTATCTTATAAATGATATAGTTATTTTAAATATAATTATTTGTAGTAAATACTCTCTTAATTAAATTAAGTGGATATGTTAAAATAAGTGGTAAAAACGTTGAAATAATGCTTAGGAAGGTCTTTATGGTTATAATGTGTGAGTAAATGTGTTTTAAGATAATGTTCTTCAAGGTTGATGTGTTTGATGGTTTCCTTGTATGGAATTATTCCTTAAGACTTTGTAATTAATGTGTTTATATTCAGAAAAGGATTTATTTATAGGAGTTAGAAAATTATAATTATTAGGTAGTTAAGTTAGGTATTATGTTATTGAGTAGGTTAGTAAAGTGATTAGAGAGAGATTTTCTTTATGTTAATAATTTGGGTAACATTGATAGATTAGTTTATTCTCAATTTGATTAATTTCAAGTGGGATAGTTAACTTAGAAATAATGAAAAGTAGAGTTTTGTATATTGTTGATGTATGTAGATAATATTGGTGATAAGGATTATTTCTGTTTAGGTGGGAGAATTGATTTATAAGATAAATGGAAGTAAATAAATTTGAAAACTTTAAATAGTTGGGTATTACGATAAAGGCTAGTGAATGATTGTAGATTCGATAAATGTTTTGATTAATTATATTTAGTTAAACAAAGGGTTTATGTAAATGAATAAAATTAGATGATCTCTTCTAAGTCAATTTACCTCATATTCTTTTAATAGTTGATTTGTGGGGTTTCTATAAGAACAGTTCTAGAAAATACTTGTGATTGATATCAGGATCAAATTGTTGGTTTGAGTGGGTTGATCTTCGAAGGCAGATTATTGTTATAATGTGTAAATTGTAATATATTTGTGTTTGGAAGAGTATACTTGTGAATAGTGTCTTATGGCTTAAACCATTAGATTTTATTTTCACTTCACAATATTGTGCTATCCTTAAATGTTGGAAATGATTGATCTTTAAAATAATGTTCTTTTTAGAATGTTTCAACTTACTTCTTATTGAATGAATGGATATATTATTAGAATGTGTCGTTTTATGGATTCTTTTGATGTGACTTTTCGTGAGTTGATTTTGAGTTGGGAATTTTCTCTCAATTAATGTATGTTGCTATTCCTTGGGAACCCATATGTTTTCTTTTTGTGCTTTACCCTAAGTGGTAAATCGGTTAATGTTATCTTTGTCATGATTGATGGTTCTTCTTGAGTTGTTAATGAGTCAAATTGAAAAGTTCTTTGAGTTATGGGTATTCCGAGAGGAGAAAATAGAGGTTTCCCTTGGATGTCCGATTTAGTTCGTATCAAAGTTGTTGATGTTGTTTAAGGGAGTTGTTGATCTTATTTTGATTAAAAATAGTTCTTCAAGGTTTTGCTTTTATTGTTGTCAGATTTTCATGGGGAAACCCTAGTGTAACTTTTTGAGAATCTTCCAGAGGCTTGTTTTTATGGTTGGTCAATGTTCTCTCTCTATGTGCCTTGATGTGGCAAGTGCCTTGATTTTTTTGGAATTTAAAAGGGTTGTACATGAATTGTTGAGATTTTGATTATGTATTTATGGCAAGATGGGTAATGCCTTGCATGCTTCTTTGTTGTGATCTATTGTACTTGTTATGTTGTACAACCCTTGGATTTGGTTTTTTTAATGTTTTGAGTGTCTAGAGTGAGAGTGGCTCTAAGTGGGTGGTCGGCGCACAAAGGGGCACCAGGATAGCCCTCGTTAGAGTAAAAATTAAAAAGTGATAATTTAAATAATTAATTAGGGGGTGGGTAGAATCACATTAAAAAGATAATTGATGCCTCATCCGCCTTTGAGTGCTACCACAGACTAAAGGGGATTGAGAAGGCTGTGGTTGGCATGTTCGTTGCCTTGTCTTCGCGAAGGGTAACGGATCCGCATGAGCAACCCTATGGAGCGGCACCTTGAGATAGGTAGTTTGGATAACCATAGATGGAGGCGGCTCCCAGCGCCGTGTTGTCTAGATAATCACGTAAGAGACGGAGGGCAAGTACCTTGAGATAGTGGTAGTCCTGGAGAATCCATGTTGCTCATGGCGACACTCTCCTCTAACACTCCTTCTTATGTTGCTTTGGAAATCCTCTAGAAGTGGTTCTTTGTCTTGAATTGATGAAACATAGTTGTTTTGAATTGATTTATGGTTTTACCCTATTTGATCTTTGGTGTATTCTTTGGTCTTGTATAAATCTTGTTGATGTTTGGGTTTTGACATTGTACTCTTATGGTAATGTGTTATGATGTTATTGTATTGTATCATTGTGATTCAGAACTGTGATATGTTTATTAATTCAGCTTGATTTGGAAGTGTTTTATGATCTTCCTTTGGATTACTTGTTTACTGGTCATTGCTTTGAGTTATATGATGAGTTTTATGACTCTTGGATGTGGTTGGATTGTGTCATTGTAATTTCTGAGTGTTATAATACTTTTGTATGACGTTGAGTCTTGTGGTTCTCTGTTGGATGTTCTTGGTTGAGGTCTCTTTCTTGTTAGCTCCTAGCACGGGGGGTGGGTCTTTGGACTCACATGGTCGGGTGGAACGTGCCAAGCACCCCATTGGGTCCCCAATTGAGGATTGAGAGGTGTGGATTGGTGCTATTACGGTGACTCCAGAGTTGTATTTGTCTTGGAGCCAGTTATGATACTTTGTATTCATCTATTCATTTGTATCATGCTATTTGGTGATGGTTTCACTCATATTTGGAACACTTTTGTATCATTGTACTTCTTAAACATTATACTGTAATGAAATGTTAAACTTGGTGTGGATATTGGCTATGACAGTTGTTATTCAATGTGTTAGGATGATCATGCATATGATGTATTGTGTATTCAGATGGTTTCTTATCATTGATCATCATGTATGTGTTATATTTGTTAATGCTTACTTTATATCTTTAGATTTTATTCTTTATGGTTGTTGTATGGATCTAAGTCGCGTAATGACTACTCATGTACCCCAAGGGATGTGTGTTAAGGAATCTATTTAAATGAAATTCATGTTAAGGACTTAATGTGTATGTTATGCTTATTTAAAAAAAAAAAAAAATTGTGCTGCAATTATTGTTGTGTTGTTGTCCTTGGGGTTCGTGACGGCACACAAGCATAATAGGTCTTGGAAATTTAGGTCAAGATCCATTCGCCCTTGGGCGAATGGGTCCCCTTTAGTTGCTAAATTCAAAATTTTAATATGTTTTTGACAGCCTTTTTATGATCCAAAATTCAATTTCAAATGTTGGCTTGCAATGTTTAATTTTTGGGAAATTAGAAAATTACCTATAAATACAAGGTCTTTTTATCAAATTCAAATTCTAAGATATCTAGAATTCATATGCAAGCATTTGCAATAGCTAAGATTATTGTCAAAGGTGTTCAAGAGCAGATTTATTAGTCATTTTTTGCAGCATTCAAAATCTCAAGCATCATGTCAAAGTTATCATCATTCATGCATGGTTTTGGAGCTAACTGTTATCACCTGAAATTGCACCCTGTTGAACCTGATGTTCAACACCTCAGTGTAACATGGGAAGACCTCTAAAGCTGTGGGTCACTTATAGATAGAGGTCAACCTCCGGAGAAGGTCGACTTCCTTTGGTATCACCTAAACTACTGATTTTGTAAGTAGTGAGAAGGAGTGCATAAAAATGAAGATCAAATCCTATGGTGATCCACCAAAATGAAAAGAGCAATGAGACACTCAGGTTACACTTGAATACTGATGATGGATATGGGACTGCACAACAAGTTTCTGTAGATTATGCATAAGTATTTCGCGGTAAACAGTTTCATATGCACACACTTTCAAGAAGGAAAAGCGTATTTTCACAAATTAAAAGCTCATGTACATAAACACATTTTGTAAATCAAATAATACTACTCTTGCAAAAAAGGCATGCTAACATGAGAACAAGCTATATATGAAAGAAAGATTTCAATGAAGTAGCTTTTAATCAATCACCTAAAATGCACAATATTTTGCAGAACCAAAAGGAAAATTGTCCACTAATGATAACCAAGGTAAATTTTATATATCATGCCCCAAAATGAGTTGGCCGTGTTTGCTAACCGAGAAAGGACTCTAAAAAGTCACAGACTTAGAAAAGCATCGAGAACTCCTTTACAAAGAGGCAAAAATGCCATATATACAACAACAACCAAAAAGTGTCGGCCCCTGCCTTAGGGTTTACAAAAATGAGTCGGTGCTTGGACATGTCGGCCCTAGAAACGTTTTGGAATGAAGTTAATGAGGCATTAAATGTGCATACCCTACTCATGTCAGTGAAAGCTTGCTCCTAGGCATGGCCTTCAGATTTTTTACAATGACCGCATTAACTCGCAGCCCTCGTGTCCACCCTCGAGACTTCGTCAGAGCCGCTTTGAATGCTCTGAGGCATGGTCATTAATGTCAACCCACTTTTGCTAGCTGACATCCCAGCTGTTATCGTGACTTCGCGGCCTCTTCCCCTTCGGCCTTCTTCTTGCTCTAGATCTTTCTGCAAGTTGACCCTCTTCTATAGAAGCAACATCAGATTTCACCGTTAGATCCAAATGCCATTGCTTCACCGAAATGATCCACGCCGCATATTTTGTCAATATTTCTTACAAGGAGTCAATCATTAAACTACTCCATGACCATTTTAGTCCTTCCTCATTGGTTGAATTTAAAAGTACGAGATTCCTGCATACCAAAGGTCACTTCATCGTAATCACATGTCGATGAGGCACTCTTTAGCGAGCCTCAATGTTTCCCCAGCCTCGGAACTCCTGGGGAGTCAGAGTTGATGAGAAACCAGCCAGGGACCGGATTAACGGGGAAACTATGAGCCGCCGAACTGAACTGAAGAATCTGCACTGAAACTTTTCCGAAGTTTCGTTAGGATTTATCCCAATTCCCTACTAAAATGTATGGTGGCATGAAGGAAGAAAGAAAACACAAGGAATATCAAACAGAGGAGACATCCTCGATCACCGCCACGCAAAGAAAAAGAAAAAGAACGGTGGAATGACCGGGAGCAAAACCTGGAACTTTGGAAAAGTTCCATCTTTTGGTTTCGGTCGCGGGTCTGCCAAAATAAAGAAAGCACCCAAACAAAAAGGAAAGCAAGGCGGGATCGGAACCAAAACTGATCTCAGGCAAAACACAACAGGGGTAGGGGCGAAAATAAATCCGACACTGAAACTTTCATCAAGTTTCAAGTTAGGATTTTGTCCCGACCCCGCCTCCGACACCATACAAGGCACGAAAAAGGGATGAAAAAGGAATAAAAAAGAAGGGGAGAAAACACCCCATGACCAAAGAATGAAGAACAAAGGCAAGACAAACAAACAAGCCTGACAGAATCAGGACCGGGACGGTACCTGAACTTGGAACTTCAAAAAAGTTCTAGAGTTTAGGTTCGGTTCCGGTTCCACCCCTGATAGAACAAAAAGAAAAGGGGCACAAAGAAAAAAAAATAGAAAAGGGGGAAAACAAGGCAAAGAAAAGATGGAGACCCTCAATAAAAATCGAACACTTGCATGTTGGGCTCAACCCTTATGGGATTTCATTAAACCATCAATAATTAAAACACTATTTACTAGTAGCGTGACAAGAAGGTAAAACAAGTTAGAAAATATGTAACCTGATGCAAATGTTCTCCATTGGTCTTCGAGAACACCCGAAGCATGGATTGCCTTACTAATTGAGTCTGTGAGGGTGAAAATCGGGTAACACTAACATTGTGATGTAGGTTTCAAGCACTCAAGTCAAATTTCAAGCACCAGGATCAACATCCAATCAAGCAATTTCATGCAAGATCAAGACCTTGAAGAGATGTGTTAAGTTTCAGTCCTTCAAGGGTTTCACCCAAGGGTTTAGTGATTTCCATCATAGCAATTGTTCATTCATCATTCCTTTCATGCTTCATTATTTCATTTCAAGGTTTAATTACAAAAATGGGGTTTGACCAAGGCAAACCCCCATTCACCAAAAGAAAAAAAAATTCCCTCTTGTGTGTTTTGTAGATCTTAGGTTGAAGAAGGATTGAAGATCTATAAAAAGAGAAAAATTGCAAAAGTTACCAAAGTTGCAAAGTTGTCAACATTGTCGTCAGGCCACAAAAACTCACTTTCAGGATTTAATTCTTAATTTCTGACTACGAAACTCGAAGGAATTGGGAGTGCAAACCTAGGATTAGAGGACTATAAAAGAAAATTTTAACCCCTGTAGCAAGACCCATTCGCCCTTGGGCGAATGAGTCCCAGGAGGACACTCAACACAACCTTTTTATCATAGGTGCATAAAATACATCCTTCTCAAATCTGCTGAAACTTTCTAGATTTTGTCAGATTAAGGTTTAATTTAGATGTTTCATGTGTTACATTGCATTATTTCATTCATTTGGTATTTTTCATTCATCTCCCAATAGTATAGTTCAGGCTAATTTACCCCATCCTCAATCATAAGAAAGACAAGATTTCCATCAAGGTTGACTCACCTAAGGGTTGAAAGTCAATCTTTCCCTAGGGGATCTCTTTTTCCTAATGAAATAAGGAAGGAAAGTGTAGTGAATACCCCCATTCAAAATCCATCACCCACATTTTCACCCATTTCATTTTGGTGAACCCAACACTGTACATCAAAAAAATTTAATCCGGAGTCCATTCAAACCCTAGGTCTAGTATTTGCATTAGTTTGCATTGCTTTGCATTAGTTTGCATCTCATTTAGGGTTTTAGGTTTGCATTTTGCATCCTCTAAAATATGAAAAATTAAAAAATTTACATGCATATTACATTGATTTTGCATAGTACTTGCATATTAGTGTATGTTCAATCATCACATTCACAAATAGGATCAAAATTGAATTTAAAAAAGTTTCATATTTTTCATCATTTGTCATTCATTTCACTTTCATTTAGACATCAAAATCTGGAAAAAGTTGTCACTAAAACTATAGTTTTAGTCTGAAATAGGAAACCCTAGCATTGAACCTCAGACTCACATTTAAATTTTTGCAACCCATGTGTTAGGATCCATTCACCCTAGGGAAAATCAATCCTTGTACAAGTGCTTTTTCAAAATTTTGGGTAGTGATTTGTCTTTGTTTGCTTCATTCTGGTCTATTGTTAAATTTGGGTTTTAGTTTTAGAAATCTATCATTATTTGCATTAGGTCAATTGGTCAAATTGAGTGCATTGTTTGGAAATCAAAATTGGTATTAAAAGACATCATTTTCAGGTTGTTGCATAGCATAATCAGTAAATTATCTTGTTTAAAATCTGAAAATTGCTATCTCTTTTTACATACTTGCATTGCACTTCATATTCTAGGGTGTTTGATTGCATTTATCTAGTGCCTATTCTCCATTTTTTGGTGCACTTAGGTTTGGTGAAACTTGTATGAGCCTCACAATTTGGTGTCCTATTACCAATATTGTAATGAGACATAGTTCAAGATTCATGTCATCCCGTGCTACTACACTCGTCGTGGATCTTGAGTTTTCCAACTCTTTCACTCATAGTGTTGATACTAGTCAACCCACTATGGACTATAGCTTTGATACCTCATTTCCCATGACCACCCTACCCACAACCAATGTGATTGATTTTGACATAATGGTTTCTAATGTCCCTCAAGAAGAGCTAAAACAAATGGATGGAGATTTAGAAAAATTGCAAAACTTTGTGAGTTTTGAATACATTGTTGGTACTGCAATTCCTATCATAGATAACATGAGGAAAATGCTTGATAATGAACAAGGAATAGAGATTGTGCATAGCCTAGCTCATATTATTGATAAACATGTCCCTACAACTAGTTGTGCTCAAACTTTGGGGTACACTCAAAGTCAAGGTGGAAATCCAATTCCTCCTTCCACAACTATGACCTCTATTCCTACATACACTAATCCAACTATTACAACAACTAAACAACCCACTAGAAATGTCAATACCACCTTAGGTATTTCCACTAGGAATCCCTTTAGCTTTGTGCATTCAAATCTTATATCTCCTAATCCATCTTCCCTCACAAAATTACAATACACTTGCCCTCTGAATACATATACACCTCCATCTCACAACACAAGCAATGATCGCATCCTTAACCAACTCTTGCAAAATGTTTCATCCATCCAATAAAAAATTGCCTCATTGAATCAAAGTCAAAATGGTCAACCTTCACAATATGTCAAAAGAAACCATTTATCCTTGGAGATATTGAGAGCACAAATTCCACAAGGCATAGAGATTCCTAAATTTGAGAAATACGACAGAAAAGGAGACCCTAGTGACCATGTCTTGGCATATACAACCTTATTTAGTGACTTCATTTTTTAGGATGAGCTCTTGGCTAAAATTTTCCCTATTTCCTTGAAAGACACTGTCTTGGAGTGGTTTTGTTCTTTACCAAATAACTCAACTAGTTCATTCAATGAACTTGTTGATGCCTTTCTTAACCATTTCCAAGTGCACATGGGTCCCAAGATGACTTTAGTTGATTTAATGCCATGTAAACAAAATAAAGATGAAAAGGTTACTGATTTCATAGCATGACACCAATTTCTTTACTCACAAATCAACATTAAGATTCTTGATGTTGACCTTCAAAGAATGTTCATTGTGAATTTGCATACCAATATTCAAGCTAAATTTGAGATGTTGAAGTTTCCCTCCTTTACACACTTGTGCACGGCCCTTCATGATTATCAAAATTTGGTTAGTCATTGTGAAGCAAAAACTCCTAAAAATCCTAAAATATTTGAAGCTATGTCCAATAATAATTTCCAACCTTTCAAGAAACAAAATAAGGGCTTTCTACAAATAAATACACCTCAAAAAAATCAACATGTTAACTCCCATGTGGCTGCTATAAAAATGAAAAATCCATATCCATTTGCGGAAAGGAGTAGACAATTCACCCCGTTACCCAATACCCTTCACTCCATCATGTTGTAGCTTATAAGTAAGAACTTAGTTACCTTACCTCCTGTTAGAGTCAACACAACTAAGCCCGTACCTCCAAACTTTAACTCAAATGCCTTTTTCCATTATCATCGACAAAATGGACACAATACAGAACAATGTAAGCATCTTAAACATATTGTGCAAGACCTCATTGATTCTAATAACATCCAGATTGGTGGTGTTAATGATCAAGTAAATAAGTCCACTGCCCCACCCAACCAAAATTTTCAAATCTTAACTAATCCCATGCCAAATCATATCTCTTTTGTGAAATCTACCAATGCCAAGAATGATGTGATGAATGTTGACAAACTTGAAGATACAAATAATGACAATATGAGTGAAAATGAAGGAGACTTAAAACATGTGGTCGGCTTCATTGATGTTCAACCTTGTAAGTGCCAAACCAAAATGCCTCTTGGCATTGCTTTCTCACAAAATGACATAATTAGACATACACCTAATGGTCAAATTTACATCGCCAAAAGAACCAATGTCAAGCCTACTAATGGGATATTAATTGATCCTGTGTGTGTAGAGAATGTGATCACCGAGAAATTCTTATTTTTGCATGAACTTTATCGAGATTCTTATGAACAACTGAAAGCATGGATCAAAACACATAATGGTTTTGCTTTCCCTACGATAGGTTCAATCACTCTTCCTTTAAAATTTGGACCAAAACAATTGAATGTCTCATTCTCCATCATCCTATCGTCAGACCAATTCCATGTGAAGCTTGGTTACCCATGGCTATGCTCCATGGATGTCATCTTGTCGATAGTGCATAAATGCTTAAATTTTCCATTAGGAAATGATATCTTTATTGTGCATCATAGTGGCTTTAATCCTTTGTCTTCCTATGGGAATTTCTCATTGGATTTATTTTGGCCTAAACCCATAGAACCTATTAAGCATCATGAGGAATTATTTTTCAAATCTTATCAAAAGTTCAAGGCAAAGCGTATAGCAGAATTATCTATTAGCAACATGCCTCAACCCATTATTGAGCCTCCTATCATTGATGAAACCATAATTGAACCAAAAGCTCTTCCAAGTAACCAAGACCAAGGCATGACAAATCCTTCGCCTATTTCTTATAAAATGCCAAGAGATAACAAAATAAGTCCTATTGTCCCTCCTAAGATCAATTTTTTTTATATAGCTAAAGAGAAAGTGGTTGAAAAACCTCCCATGGTTTCTTTCATTCATCCCTTGCAGGAAGAAAATAAACCTATGATTGATAAACCCGCTTCTACACAATTACAACTTGAAAACTGTGCAAAAAGAAATAGAAATGCTAAAGAGTGTAGGCATCGACATCATGCTATTGCTTGTAAGATAAAAGAAGAGAGTAAAACATAAAATCAAGATCAAACACCAATTGAAACAAATGTCATGTCCCCAAAATGGTAGCATTAAAAATAAGATAAACAAAATACATATAGAAAAACCTTTTGATATCCATAAGTCTCAAAGATAATGTTATAAATATTAAGTATAATATTTCAATTATAATTACCATTTTATTTAAAATATAAATAATAATGATTTTCATATCACAACCTCTATGCTATGATAGATATTAATACATAATGAATTAATAGAATAGAAAATTATAATAGGAACTTTATAACACCAAATAGGAGCGATCACAATTATCTGAATGAAATAAATAAATGAATATTATTAATGTATGAGTGATGGAAACATAAAAAGAACTTGATTATAATCATCATAAAATAATTATATACCTATATTGATATTCTTAAGCTTAGCACATTAATTAGATATGCAAATAATCCGAACAAACTTTACCGTCTCATCACCGGGACCCAACTGATCAAGCAGGGCAATGATTTCTAGAAGTCACGCCTCTTGAATCGAATGAAATAAGGGAATTCATAGAATTCACAGGGGGATAATGGGGAAAAATGTAGTATACGCATAGGTGATCTGAAGGAATGAAAGCTCACGAGGTTTCATTTCAGAAACTTAGAGAGACTGTAGACTATGGCGGAATGGGAGGTGACAGTGATCATTACAAGAACTTGACTCTCTGTGAGCATCCGCGCCCAAAATTTTGGTGTTTGAGTCCCCACCACAATCAACGAGAATATCCGCAATATATAGGAGCAACACACATTGAGTGGTAGTTAGACATGGAATACCTGTCATGGTTTCAGGTGACAATGCCCTACGTGGGTAGAGTGGCCTCTTCAAGGACGCAAGTGGTATGCATAGTGGCAAGCTCTGGTCTTGTTGTCGTCACCCTCAATAACACTTTCACAGCTGCTATGACCGATCAAGTTCAAATGTAGAACTTATTCCATATAAAAGAAGCATAAAGATAAACATGTGTCGGTCTTAGTTGGCAAACGGAGGGAGATCGAGGTAAGTATTATATAAAGTGTGAGTTATCGATATGGGAAGGATATATGAATATACACAAAGAGAGGAAATAGGGAATTACTGATAGAAGGTTCCTTTATGGCATATGCAGACGGAGGTATGTGATTCCAAAGCTATTAAATTTATAATTACATAATTGGCTATTAACATCATTACTCTATCAAGCTTGTGATTTATATTTATTAGCTTTGGTGACAAGCTTATCACAACATGGGTTTGTAGATTACATGTATACTATAGATGTGTGTACATACACTCGTGGTTACGTCATAAATGATGAATAGATACAATACATACAAATTATATAAAACAATATTCATGGTTATCCAATAATAATGCTTGTAGCAATTATTGGGGCTTATATTTAATAATGACTCTATTATGATAGAAGGTACAATAGGATCTCATCCTAAAATCTTAATAGATGCTTAATAGCTACCTGATGGTCTTATGAAATTATATAGAAGAGTCATTCATAAGAGTGATAGGGTATAAATGAATAATCCTTGACAAGAATGTAATATTTATTTCATCTTCAACCGTATTAGGCGTTATTACGAAATTTATTGATCTTTAATGTTTCTAATGTCTCTTTGAGAAATACTTTGAGTGCAAGATTTGGGTTTATGTTTACACCGAAAAGGGGAATATAACAAAGCATGATGATTCTCCACCCTCGCCACAACAACAAAAACAACAAGAAACTTCAATGGACATTTTCATTAGGCCTCTTGTTGTGATTAACATGATGATGATGAGATTGATAAAATTAATGGGGAAGTGCATAATGAACTAAATTTATTATTTTCCTCTTTCATGTGCATAGATGATAACAACCTGTAAAGGAGGGGGACCGACTACTCAAGCACTCCAGGTCACCGGAGAGTCTAGAACAATAGGTTTTGTTGATCTACCTTAAGCTAGATGAATGAATTGGAAAGGTTAAGCATTTAGGGTCAAAAAGGAAGAGCAATTTGGTTGCTACACTAGTACAAAATCAACAATATGACTAAAAAAACTACTAAAAACTATATATAAATGACTGAACTTGGTCATGTTACCATTAGTAGTTTATTGCTAGTCATTTATAACGCAACCAAATTTATGACAACCAATTTTAGTCATTTATTGGTTGTTTTGATTGATCGATTTGGTAGTATATTTAGTCGTTAATTTAGTCATATATTTAGTCATATTATTCACTTAGCTTGGTCACGTGACCATTAGTAATTTATTGCTAGTCATTTATTTGGTTGTTTTGATTAATCAATTTGGTAGTATATTTTTAGTCATTGATTTAGTCATATTTATTCACTAATTTATGTCAATTGGTAGTATATTTATTCACTGATTTATGTCAACTAGTAGTATATTTAGTCATATTTATTCACTGATTTTTGTCAGTTGGTAGTATATTTAGTCAATTGGTAGTTTATTTAATTATTTTTGTTCACTGATTTCTACCTAAAAGTGTTGGAAATGAGACAATGCTTTTGAGGTTTAAACATAAAACACATAAAAACATAATCAATCATTCATTTGCACATAATAAAACAACTATTAAGAAAGCAAAAAATTAAAATTTTATTGAGAAAAGATGTTCTTACAGCAGATACAAGACATAAATATGTGTCTTTGCTTTGAAAAATGTGTTACAAAGTGTGTTTCTCAGTGCTGTGACTAAGAAAACTGAGTTACAATGCTCTATTTTTTGCTTATACAACTCCAAAACATGAAATAACTACTTGAAAAATGAAGCCTAAGGGTCCTATGAAAGACTCCTCTGCAGACTTCACACCATGAATACTCAGTATGGACTGAGAAATATGTTCTGCATATACCTTGACTGATAAGCTTTACTTAACATGACAGTGGACAAATCCAAACCAATCACAAACATTTATCAATGGACAAGCATCTAGAAGTCTTGCTTCCATAAGAAATTTATTTTTCTTTTCAACATCATAGAAGTTTGACTCTCTAGTTACACATTCCACCTCCTTGATTTGTCTAGTTTTGGTTGTTGCTTCAATGTATTTGAAGTGAATGTTGATCCTCACTAACAATGACATTGAAAATATAGTTTACCATATAAGTACAAGGTTCCCAAGCTACTACAAAATTACCTCTTCAAATAGATCAATGAATATCAATGACAAAATGATACAAGTGGCAATCCAAAGTCAAATCGTCTAGAACTCAAATATGCACCCAAGAAGAAATATATCCCTTCATAAGAATTGAATTGTTCAAACAACTTGATGCATGAATCTACACCCAATATAGGCACTACAAGAAATAATCATATAACAAAACAAATTACATTAAGAGAAATAGTTTAATAGTCACCTCAACTTCAGAGTTCCATATCAAAAACCATAAGCTATTTATCAATAGGAAGAAGATATATGAATTTACAACTAGAAAACAATTACCTGAAGAAAGAGATATGTGGTGACATTGTAATCAACTAGACAACCACCCTCCATTTAAGACATCATTAGTGAAAATTTTACAGCGCCCTACAAAATTTACTCAACAAATAAGACCTCTTCAAAACATCTCCAGATTTCAACATCAAAAATATATTTCTATCAAAGGTAATAGAGTACAATGAGTATCATATCAAGCATGTACACAATGAATGCAAGTTAGTGAATGTAGTGAGTATCATATCAAGCATATACACAATGAAAGTGTAGTCTTGAATAGGTTTGGTGAATAAAGTGCTTGCATAAAAGCTATCCTTGAGAGGAGCATGTAGCATTATAACACTACCACACAAATGATACTAAAGGAGTAGAGTTTTGATAGGAATCAATTAGATCCCTATAAAAGTAAGCAACTAAGGATTTTTTTGTGAGCTTCACGAGAGATTGAAAGACAGGGAGTTAGACCATCAAGTAGTTCATTTTCAATATGAGGTCCAAATGTCAGGGTAGTCAGTATTAGTTGACAGTTTCATGAAGCCATGGTCAGATTTTTTGCTTAAACAAAGGTTCTTTTATGAGCATTGCACAAACAATTATTGGAGATAAATACAATTTTAGTGTCCACCATTTAAAGCCTTTTTGTTTGAAAATATCATTATATAAAAAATGATAATGAGGATAGAATTATGCAAAGGATATTATGACTGTGCAAGGGTTCAAGGTGCAAGGTGGCAATTCTCTTAATCAAACTCTAAATAATGCTTCAAAGATAGGTTGTTCTTGTGAAATGACAAGGAGGTGACTTT
>VDFB02079810.1:0-36009 GCA_007258455.2 Sequoia sempervirens | reverse complement strand
GATGAAGTCATATAATCACTAAGATTGATACAAAGGGGACTATATGTGATGGAAGAAGATCAACACAAAGGATTTTCTAGAGTGGAGATGATGACTTCAAAGATGAGGAATGAAGTGAAGATGAAGTTTAAGGGTGCTCTAAAGGTCCAAACTTGGGCACACAATAAGATAAGTCATTGCAATTCATCTAAAGGATTAGAAAAATTGCATGTATGCATGTGCTAAGTTTTTATAAATCATCAAATCTAGAGGAGTTGATTGACACCTAAATAATGAATTTAAAAATTATTTTGAGTTTGAAGACATCTCAAACCCATACAGGGTGAATATCGCTCAAAGTAATCTTAAAAGAAAATGCTGCATTATGGTGGAAGGAGTCATAGATAGAGAGAATGAAGTGCAACAAGGAGAATCCCATCCATTGAGATAAAATGAATACCACATTTTCAAGAGGTAATTTTTTTCATAAGATTATCAATTGGAGAATCTCTAAAATATTATAGTGCAATTTCCATGTGAAGGATTACACCAAATAGTTTTACATGATTACCATATAGTCAATAAATACCTTAGACAAGATTATATTCAATGATATTTGAGAGGTTGACATATGGTATCTTACCCTATAGATGTTAATCAAATATCATAATTTTTTATATTTCATGCCTTAAATACTTATTCACTAGATCTTGTGTCATCATCAATCTTGCCATCTAATCTCATTCAAACTTGGTCACTTATAAGATATGTGTCAAATCTTCTTTGAAATTCCCTAATAGTTTGATATGAAGGATGTGCAGGATGGGAAAGAAAATAAATACAAATTTATTAAGGATGGAAAGAGGTATACCTTGAATATTTTAAAGAATCCAAAGGAATAATGTGTAGTGGATTTTAGGGCCATGATGATTGATCTGAAGAAAATATTCCTTGAACACTTTGAAGAAAAAGGAAGTGGAGTTTGTAGTAATTATTAAAATTAGAAAGGAAGACACTATATTCTAGGAGTTGTCACAAGAAGTAAATGGTGTGTTGAAGGAGTATGAATAAATAGTCTCGAGTGCCTAAAAGTTTATTACAAAAATGAGTATCAATTATCACATGCATTTGATATCTAGAGCTAGTTTTCCAAGTGCAAGAGATGTTAAAAAAGGGATTACTAATGGAGATTTTAAATATATGTATAGTATTGATAGTGCTGGTGCCTGAAGGAGGAGAGTGGATGATGTGCATTGGTTATAGACTCATCAAAAAGATAACCATCAAGTAAAGGTTTTGATTATCATGGATGGATGATTTCATGTAATTATTTAGAGGAGCAAGGTATTTCACCAAGACTAATCTAAAGAAAATATATTATCACATTTGTATTAGAGAAAATGATGAGTGGAAGAAAACCTTAAATCTAAAAGAAGACTTGTATGAGTGGCTAGTTATGTCATTTGGGTTGACTAACACACCAACTATATTCACGAGCCTTGTGAATTAAATGTTGAAGCTTTCCACGGGTAATCTATGATAGTAAAACTTCCTAAAGTAGGATTTAGTGTGTTTGGGATTTGTAGTTTAAAATTATTCCCTAAAATAGACCTTGGGGGAGTGAAGAAAATTGTATATTGGCCAGATTTAGTGATTTTATTTGAATTTAGAAGCTTCTATGTATTGGTAAGTTTCTATTAGAACATCATCAAGAAATTTAACATTATATGTGCGCTAATAACAAAGGTTGTGAGAGGTGATATGAATGAGTTTGGTGGATTCCTAATACTATGAAAGAGTTTTGAAATGCTTAAGCACAAGATAATTGGGAAAGCAATACCAACACCAACTAATTTTGACAAAGTGATTCAAGTGGATTGTGATGACATCATTACAATCATAAGTAATGTTGAGTTTGGAAGGAATAATAGTTGCATATTTCAATGAGAATTTAAATGAAAATAAGTGCAAATAATTTATGTATGATTAGGATTTTTGCATACCATTGTGTAGGCACTAAAGAAGTAGAAGTGTTATTTATTGTTGAAGGATTTTGTTCTATATACTAATCATCATGTGCTTCAATTTAACAATAGTCAAGGCAAATCTAAGTAGAGGCATGTGAAGTGGGTTGAATTATAGCAAGGCTACCCATTTGTGTTGAGACATAAGAGTAATAGGTTTAACTATTTAGTAGATATATTGAGAAAAAGAAGTGTGTTGTTCACAAATATAATAATTTAGCTCACGTGATTTTAGAATATTAAAGTGTTGTATCCAACAAATATAGATTTTGGAGAAGCATTGATTGCATTTCAAAATCTATTTAACAAGGATAGAACATAGTGGCTAGATACTTCATCCATGATGGTTTTTTTGTTTTAGAAGCAACAACCATGCATATTATAAGGGGAAATATAGGATAATTTGATTAGAGAAAAGTGTAGTGGTGGAATGGTGGGACACTTCAAAGTGGAAAAACTATTGAATCTTAAGTGAAGGGTATTATTGGTCAAGGATGGGACTAGAGGTGAAAAATTTATGTATAAGTGCCAAGTATGTTGATTTGCTAATAGTAGTTGTCAAAATACCAAGCCATATCAACCTTTTACCATTATTGTAGAAGCATTGAGAAGACATAAACATGGAATTTTTTCCTCGGATTGGCCAAAACATAGGGTGCAAATGAATAAGTGTTTGTAATGGTGGAAATATTGTATAACATGGCACATTTCATTTTGTGTTAAAAGATAAGTGAATGCATTATATATTATGATCCTATTTTTAGACAATTTATCAAGTTACATAGTCTAATTAGGAGTATTATGTGAAACCATGACATCAAAATTTTTGAACACTTTTGGAGGTCACTATCTTGGAATATGGATACTAAATTATATTTTATCTTAGCTTATCATCCACAAATTGATGTAAAAATAGAGATTGTGAATGGAATCTTGGGGAATCTAATAAGATGTGTAGTAGGAGATAAGCATAAAAAATGGATAATATGCTAGTGTAGGCTGAGTATGCCTACAATAACTTAGTAAATAGGAGATTTAGGAAGTCATCATTCCAAGTATTGTATGTAAGAAAGGTGTAGTATAGTTGAGGGGTACCAAGTGTTGGAGCACATGTTGAATTTTCCAGTTCATGTCTATTGCTAAAAATTTAACTTGCTTTACTAAAGGTGTCATCCTAGTTTGTGTCCCCTTTGGTGCCTCAATTTACCCAAATCAAGTTGAGATCAAAACTATTGTTGTCTATGTGTGAGGTTACAATTTTATAATAATTTTAATTTAGTTGAGTTGCATACTTAAAAATTCTTGTAAAATTGTTTAGAATAATTAAAAGTACCCTATGTAGTAACTTGATTTTTCTCTTTTTATATCAAATCTAGTGATCCATCTATTTCTCAACATTTTTTATTATTGTTGTAAGTGTAAATTTAATATTTAAAGCAAACTTATTTTTTTAGCTTAAACAATAACATAAGTAACAAATTTTATATTTCTATTACATTTTATTATATAAATTCTTAATTTGTGAGCATGAATGGAGAGATATTTTCTCTAATTAATTAAGTATTAGCTAGTAAGAATTAATAAATCTTATTTTTCTAACACATTTCAATGGAAGAGGGTTATTGAACACTATATCTAAGTCAAAAAGCTATAACTAAGTCAAATCCTTTTAACATCTCGAGGGAAAAGAGTTTTTAATCATTGCATTCATTCAATTAAATAATATTTAATTAAAGTTATTTTTTTTAAACATATTTTAGTAAAATAAGGTTATTGAACACTATAACAAGTTCTATTAATTAAGAGTATTATCCAAAAAAGTTAATATATATATATATATATTTAAATAAAAAAATTATTATAAGACATCATTATAATGACTAATTAAAAATAGGGTCTTTTGAACCTTTTGATTTCCTAATATATAGATTCTTTGACTATTATGTTAATCTATATCATTGATAAATCAATTTTATTTAATACTTTTTACTTAATTATAGAGAAGAAAATATACTTTTATTTTCTCTATCATTTTAAATTTACTTTATTTTTGTCTTAAAATATGTTATTATGGTATTTAATCTTCATTTTTACACATAGACTAATATAACTTTGCAACCATTTTTTTATTAGTCTATTTTAAGTTTCATTTCATTATATTTTATTTTTACATATTTTATTGGATCATAGGTGTGATTATGTCCCTTTCACAAAATATCACACACAATTACATCTCCTTAATTCAAAAATATCTCTTACTAATATGAAAATGACTCTTTCACTAAATTAAACCATTACATCATCAACTTGCACACCAAAATATTTAAATTGAACACTTAAGATATCATATTTATAAAAATGCATTATTTTTTTAGTTAAATGGTATTTAATTAAATGAAAGGAATGATAAAAAATTTCTTTCCTTTAAGAAATTAAGAATATTTGATTCATTAGACAGTGAGTTTTAGAGTGTTCAATACTCCTCTTTCTATCAGATGCATTAGACAATGAGTTTTAGAGTGCTCAATACCCCTCTTTTTATTAGATGCATTAGAGAAACTATGAATAACTCTTTCTTGTTATGAAATACTTAATTAAATGGAGAAAGGTTCTATCCATAATTTTAAAATATTAAGTATTTAAAATAATTAAATGTGACATAAATACTTTAATTTAGGTTAATTAAAAATATAAATACTATAATTTACACAATTAACCTAGATTAAATTTAGAATCAGTTTATCAATAAATTAATAATAAATTTGATAATTAAATGAGAGGAATTAGGTACTTAGTTCTAGATATGATGATGTGAAGGTAATGTTAATGATATGCATAATCAATGTATCACTCTTGAATTATGTTATCTATCTAGTAAATTTATCAAAATCTAAATAGGCACAAAAGACCTTGCGGGTTGATCCAATCACCATGGATTTGATCCATAATATGAAAATATAAACTAATAAAAAATAGATGCTTGAAACTTTTTCACTCCGATCTCATATATTTGATCAAATTGTAAAGACTATGGTGTTTAAAAACACCTTGAGTGAATATGTGGAATTACAAGGGCCAAGTTCTCCTAAGTTAGAGCTATTGGAAGAATGAAGAAGATGCCTTTGGTGTGTTGTCATTGATGCCAACATTGGTTGGTAACAGTTTTTGTCAATCCAGAAAAACTATATCTCTGTTATTTTGATCCAATAATTTGGTCCAAAAAATCTCTTTGTAGAAGATTGCTCCATGAGATTTGAATATGATGATAAGGAATATTAGTTGCATCTATGTACAAGTTTTCAATGGTTTTTTTAAAGGAATGGAAGTTATGAATGACAAAGTTTTGTTTACTGCATTCTGCTCAGTATTTGTGCAATTGGCATGAGTTTTCTTTTGGCCAACATAGAGAAATGGTGTACGCTTCATGGTGAGTTAAAGAAGTTCTTTATTAGGTCTGGGCCGAACTAATTTTATGCTTTGCACATTTTTTTTAATGATAAAAAGGGTTTCGGGTTAAGCCGAAAAGCTACATTTTGATTAAATATGTGTACATCTAATTAGGCTGATCTAATTGACATGTATGAAGTTTTAATAGTGTATATATATAAAATATATTTTTATAATTGAAGAAGAGATATGATATGTAGAGATAGGTGTGTGTGTGTGTAAATGAGGATGAAGTAATAAGCAGTGATGTGCATCTATTGTGCAAAGTTGTATACTCTTAATGTATTTGTTGTATACCTGCAAACCGAAGCAAGATTTTGTTTTTCAGAGCCTAATTGGAATTTAACTCAACACACAAAAGGTGTATTTCATCAGTTCATCATTTTGGTAGTGAGCCACACTCCCTTTTGCATTTTCTTCAGGTTATGAGCCTTTCAAGGACATTGAGTCCTAACAGTGTGCCTATAATATCTTATAACCAGTTATAACATATTGTGAGTTAATCCTCACCATGGTTTTTCCCATTTTAGGTTTTCCATGTAAAAATCTTGGTTTTCATTTGTTATGTGGTGTTATTATTCCCTTCATGTTCTTATATACAGTTGCGGTTAGATATGTTTTGATTATTGAATGATTAACAATTAAATGGTTCAGTAAAATACTGATTCACCCCCCTCTCAATATTTGGGGTGTTCAACAAGATCCCTAATTCAAATAACTTAATGTATTTGAGTGAGGGTTCAAAGATAACAAAAAAAGTGTACAAGTGGCTTATATACATGATATGTTGATTATAATTCTTTGTCCCTTAGAAATTTAAATGCGCTCTTATAATTTCTCCTTGTTTAACCTTATATTTCATATATGAATTAATGACACATTGAATGAATTTAAATACTAAGACAACAACATATCACATACACATACACTAAAATTTGCCTCATAATGGCTAGTGAAAAGTGGCAAGAAAGTTGGAATTTGAATTTGTGGTTCATTCCCATGTGTTTTAGGATTGATCTCAAGTGGTGTAGAAATGAACTTGGGTAACAAATTAATAATATTGAGGTAGGGAGAAAATGTATTAAGGTAACTAAATATTTGGTTCAATAAATGAGGGATGAATAGAAAATGAATGGAATAAGTGAAATTTGGAGGAAATATAGATCATTCTATGACACAAACCTAGTACAAGAGTTTTCCACTTGATGTATTTTTACCCTAGGTGGACATAAATCTAAATGGAAATTAGCATGGGTATGATAATTTTACCATTACATTTTTTCCCCCACTTTGAGGTGCATAAAATATAACATTTAAAGTACACAAACATTCTCAATCTACATAAAAATTAAATATTAAGACATTCATAAAAAGGATATATGATTTTATATAAATTAATAGTTCATTCTTGAATTCTTCATGTATGTTCTTGTTGGAAGTTTGAGGAGACTGCCATTGATTATGTTGTCTTAGGAACATGAGCTTGGATGGCTCTTAACGACAAGATACAGTGTTGTCATTGATGTCAAAAATGTTTTGGATCACTTTGATTAATCCTGACCAATTTTGAGATGTTAAGGAAGATAATTTTGCAAGTTGTTTTGGTTCAGAAAGCTCAGTTGTGTGAAAATCTAAGTGTCAGAATTGCAGGCTCAGTGTTACATTGCATCAATTTTTGGGTCTATGCCACTTTGCATAAGAATACTTTATGCTGCGCTTTTAACCTAATTTTGGTGGTTGTTAGATGCATCTAAATCCAAAATTTCATCTTGATTGGATATACAAGTTGAGAGATATGTGCAATAGAGTTATGTCTAGCATATTACAGTCATTTTTTGTACAGTGTGTTTGTGTGGTATATCCCACACTTCTCCACAAATGAGTTTTTGGCTTTATGGTGTTAAAATTTTATGTTTCTAGACATCATGTGAATGTAAATTCTAGATGATATTGAGTTTTGAGGTTCACTTGTCAAGATGTGGATACATAGATGTAGGTTTTTGTATTTAGGTCTTATTTGGAGCCTACCTAGCATTTTTGATGTTGTGCGAAGGATGAATAAGTATTTTTATCTTATGTGGGATCTATTATAGGTCCATGCAAACCTATCTCAAGGTGTTCTAAATTTTAAATTGTGGCATGTGTTATGGATGATAATTTTTGGAGATGACAAGTTATATTTTTTGTGTTACATCTAATTAGGTCGACCTAATTGATGTTACACTTGATGTCGATATATATGCTAGATTATTTTTGATGTTTTGTGATAAGAGATGGGATATATATGCGATATGTATTGTATGTGATGTAAATTTGAGTGGAGTATAGTGAATTGTGTTGTAGAGGATCTCGAAGTTGTGTGAATGAAGAGCATTGCAGAGAGTTGAATCTGAATCAATGCAAAGATTGTTATTGCGCTTCACTAGAACTGTATTCCTGCATATTGTTGATGTAATTGCAATAGTTCAAAATAGGCTATGAAACACCTTCTTTATTCTATCTTTTTCTCTGTGGATAGTGAGTCCACTTGTAGTAATCATTTATGTAATATACTATAACCAGTTATAATATATTGTTAGCTAACCCTCACCATGGTTTTTCCCATGGGTTTTCCAAGTAAAAATCTTGGTGTTCATGTGTTATGTGATATTATAGATGTTTCGTGCTTTATTTCCTTACTAAAATTGACTATGCATTAGTAATTGGATGTTTAATGTTTGAGTGGTTTAAGAGAATGCTGATTCACCCCCCTCCCAGTATTCTAGGTATTCAACAATTGATATCAAAGCTTGGTTCCTTGGAAGGAGATTAACTGCTTTGGGAAGGTCTTGGAGATCGAACACATGATTGATAGAAGGTTTCCTATTCCTCTAGAAAAGATCCCTACTATTGGATTTATGGAAGAAGATTGCATGCTTGACAAATATGGAGAACTCAAAGTTGCTCTTGAAGATCTTGATAAAATTGAAGGTGAAAATAGATATCTGAAGGAAAATGTTAAAGAAGAAAATGAATGCATCAGAAAATTGAGAGATCAAATCAAGAAGTTTAGAGGAAGGCATAAGGAAGTTAGTGAGCAATCAAAACAAGCGAATGAAAACAACATTGATTTGAAAATGCAAGTTGAAGAAAAGAAAAGAGTTGAGGAATGTTTGAATGCAATGATGAAAATAAAATATGATGAATGCATGATGCTTGAACAAGAAGTGGTAAATTTGAGATCAGATCTAGAGAAAGAAATATGTCATGAAGATAAATTAAAGACAAGTTCTACAATGCTTGATGAGTTGATCGCAGGTAAAAAATCATCCAAAAACAAAGATGGTTTAGGATTTGAAAAAGGTGAAAGCTTGAAACCATATTAGACACCTAATATAAAAAAGAAGATCAATGAACCAGAGAAGATTGAAGACAAAAAGAATAATAGAAAAATCCATAATCAAATAAATGAAGCTAGAAGACCTTCGATCATACAACAAAATTCTTAAAGGTACCCATCTTTCAATGGTTTTTTTTAGTCTTGCAATAAATTTGGACATAGAACAATTGAATGTAGAAGCAAAGTGAATCAAAATGTTTCATCCTTTACTAGTCAATGCTTTACATGCAAAAATTTGGACATAGAGCAAGTGAATGCATAAGTCAAATGATGAATGCATATAACAATGGTATAAAGATTCAACCTTTCAATGATTACTATTATACGTGCTATGGATTTGGACACAAGGATAATCAATGTAGATATATAATGAATGGAAGGAATACTATTCAAAAGAATGTTGTATGTCACAATTGCAATAGACCTAGACATATTGCTAAGTTTTGTAGAAGCATAAACACAATGAAGGATAATCCAACAAAGATAAATGGACCAATCAAAAAGGTTGATCTGGTTGAAGTAAAGAAAGAAATGGAAAATATTTGGAGAAAGAAGGAAGAGACAAAAGAAAAGGGAGAATATGTACCATCCTCTGGTGCAGATGTTTCCTTTGGAAACTAAGCTAAGAGCTATGGCTTAGGGGGAGATTTAATGAATATCTTTTGTCCCCCGGCTAGAAAAGAGGTGTTGAGGCTACACCATGAAGATATGAGATGAAGACCAACATGGTTGATCTATTGGTGAAGATCACGAAAGAAAATATTGTATTGCAAAAGATAGCAAAGCTTTAGAAGTTGACTATGCATATAGTTTTAGGGTTGCCAGCTTTATGAATTGAAGCATTTTTTTATAGAATTAGGTAAAATTGAAGGGTTAAAAGAAAATTTTCTAAGTAAAATTCATTTCACCAAAGACATTCAAAGAGGAGCAGAGCAACAAAAAGAGAAATTGAAGTGTTCAAGGTGACTTGAGATTCAAAGCATCAAAAACCTAATTTGATGAACAAAGCAAAAAGGTATTTAGTGAATCTTGCGTGCCCTAGTTTGCTAAAGTTATTGTTTAAAATAAGTTTGAATTCATATTGCAATGGCCACACAAAAATTTATAGAGGTTGCAGAGAAACCCCAACCAAAATTTAAGAGATACCCTATGAAATCCATAGAAGATGATCCACTAGGCATTGTCTCACACATTCTGTATGGGGTCTTACCAACTAAGGAAATTAGGGAATACATTCATGGAAATATGGATGAGCATTCCCCTAGTAAGTTAATTGATGTATGGAAAAATGAATTAACTGGTGAAGACTTCACCTTAAAACTAGAATACAAAACCCTAGTCGAGAAGAAACTAGATGTGTGGCAGTGGTTCCCCAACTTCTTTTATGATATCAAGTGGATTAGAATGGCTCTAAGTAGAATTCATGATTAGTTCATCTAGACTGATATGCTGCACATGATCACAAAGTAGGTGATAAGAGAGATCACCAGTCTATGCTCCATCAGATCGGTTCCTAATTTGAAATCTATAAAAATAAAGATGTAATGGAGAAAACTAGTGCTATATGTGGTCAGAGAGCCCTTGATGAAAATCATATTAGAAACCATGATGTTAGGTATGCTGCCATGGTCATCAAATACAAGATTTACTTCACAAACAGAGATAACTTTGTTTCTGCCACCACAATCAATGTGGCACATGACATGGTACAGAATGGTGAAAATTATGACTTGTGTGAGTTTCTTAGGCAACAAATGATGGAGAATTTAAAAGAGATCAAAAAGAAGAAATATGTGTTTAAGTATGACACTTTGGTAATGTGCATACTTTTCTACTTTTTGAAGGAGGTTCCTATAATTGGAAATGTTAACTAGGTAAGTGGAAGGCCCATTACACATCAAATTGTAGATTACATGAGGATCCTTGGAGACACTAATCCATAGGATGATGCCCTTACTACTTTATTTGATGTATTCCAGAGAAGAATGCATGAGAGAGAGAATTCCTAAGTTAATTGTGGAAAGATACAAAAATGATATCACTTTCCTAGCTTCAATAGATCATTGCATTATGGAGGTAGTCGAAATAAGATCAGTTTGGGTTCTTGAGATGGGTTATGAGGTAACAAAGGCAAAAATAATTGGTTGTGAAGATGTTTTAATGAATAGTCCTAAAGATACAACAAAACCAAGGTATGGAACTTTTGAAGAAAAATCCATAGAAGTCCATATGAAACAAAAGGGACCACAGATCAGGAAAAATATTGATGCCATGGTTGACATATATGCACAAGAATGCAACATTTCAAAGGAAAAGGTGTGATATGTTAGAGAAAGAGCAGATATGGGTGCTAGAGAAGCTTCCAGCAGTTCAAGAAGATCAGGTAGAACAACTACCACTCCACCATCTCTACAAAAGTCCTTTGGGGCTTTAACTACTGTAGGAGAGAAGAGAAAAACTACCACCAATCCTCTAAGAAGGGAGAAATACCCTCTGGTTGTGCATGCCACCAGGGCAGAGAAGAAGAAAACCACTACTATTTCACCTCCTACTTCCCTAGCCAAAATAAGATTAAAACAAAAGGCCACAAGAGAGAAAGATATTGGAATAAATATTGCTAATGAAGAGGAAGAACTAGAAGAAGAAGGACCCTGGTTGGTCTAGAAAAGAAAGAGTGATGCTTCAAAAGGTGAAGCTAGCATCAAGAGGAGAAGAGTTGATATGGTTGATACCAAGAGGAAAGAGGAGAAAGAGAAAGAGAAAGAAGCCTTCAAGATACACATAAGGGAAAAGAAGAAGGAAGCTGCAAAGCAAGGTGATCCAGAGAATAAGAAAGACAAGGAGACAAGTCAAAAGAAGTCTTTGGTGAAAATCAAAAAGCAAAAACAAGCTAAATTAGTAAGGCATCACTCCCTAATGAAACTTGAGGCTCTATTTAATAGTATTATATAGAATGAAATGCTGGTAGAGACTATAACATTATACAAGGATGCAAATGAGGTAGACAAGGCTACCATCATAGAAGCAATAATCAAGTATATAGTTGTGCTCGAAGCTAATATTCAGAATATCAAAAAGGATATTCTTGATCATGAGCTATGGAATACTTTATTGAAAAGGAGACAAGAGGCAATACAGGAGCATGGAAGGCTAAAAGATGAAGCCTTGGAAAGAGTTGGTGCTTCAGTTTTCGAAGATGATAGGGCCACATTGGTCAATGTATATAGTAAGGAGATGCGAACAAAACAAAGAGTCATAATTTTCATGGGAAAAGATAAAAGTGATCTGGAGAGAATCCAGAAAGAGATCAATGATAAAGCTAAGGAGATTGTGTAGAAGTTTGGACTGACTCCGGTGATTGAAGAAGAAATGAATGATGACACCAGTGCTTTGGAACCAAATGTGGAAGAATAAGTGCAACATGAGCATGATACTAACGAGGAAGCTACAAAAGATAACACCCATTTGGAAGTGGAGGATATGTCAAAAGAGAATGAAGAAGAGGAAATGATCAAAGAAGACATTGCAAAGGAAAATGACATCACTCCTCTGATAGAAAATGTTGAATTCATTCCTCTAAAAAACATAGAAAATACTACTGTAAAGGAAGATAACACTAACAAGATTGATGATAAAAATGATGATGTAGAGAATGGAGAAGAAGAAGTTGATGAGGAAAAGGAAGAAGAGCATCAAGAAAAAGAAGAAGAAGATAAAGAGGAATATGAAAAAAAGATAAGGATGCATCCAGAGATGCAGAGAAAGACAAATCAGTTGACTCCAATACTATAGATGATAAGGGAAAGGCTACATAAGTTACAAAGACTCTTGGTGAATCTTTTGGCTCATCTGAGGATTCTCTGAGAAATATATTAAGTGTACAACCTATTTTCCAGCTAGTTGTGTCTTCACAACTGTTGCAACTGTCATTGACTCAAGGAAATGTTGAATTGAACAAGATCTCTCCTATCCATAAGCTTCAACTAGGAGACTTGTTCCATACATCTTCCAGGAAAGAGATAATTGATTCACATCAAAAGAGGAGAGAATTAATGGATGGGGCAGTTAATGATTTGCATGAGATCATACATGGATAAAATGTGGACACATATCTCTCTGATATGGATAATCTCAAACTATTGATTGATTCCTTTAAAACATATGCATCTGGATTGAAGGTGGAGGCAAAGAAAGAGGTCGAGAAGAGGTTAAGTGATAAAAGGATGCTAGAGATCACAAAAAAATGTGCTATTGCATGTAATAAATTTTTATAATTGTTGAAGGATGCAAAAACATCTGTAGGTGAGGCTAAGGCATTATTGTAGTATGGCATGAAGTGGCCTAGAGCCACACAAAGTACAAGGAAGGAAATGGTATCCATTGAGTCTCAAATTAATGCAACCTCCAGTGCGTATGACCCAATAGTTAACCTCACTTGTGTGACAAGGAATATCATAGAGGATCTTCACAAGAAATTCTTCCAGTTGTAGGTACAAAAAGAGCACATCATTTTATAGTTTGGAGAGGTAAGGGATTTGGTCAATCCCAAACTTATAATTATTTCCTGAGCTCTTCTTAGTTTTGACAAGGAAAAGAAGATGAATTTGGTACTTGTTACACTGGGAGAAGGAGATGACTTCTATTGGAGTTTGAAATAAAGATTAGGTTGCTTGTGGAGGCTAAGCAAGAATGGGAAGACCAGTTGAAGAAATTGAAAGTGTTAACCACCTCCAGTTGACACATTTATTTATATTTTTATGCATTTATGTTTAGATTCCTTGTAAATATGTAGACAATATAAAAATATTTTATTACAATTTTGAGTTTTTGCTTTGGTATATGACTTGGGAGGAGTCAATTCATTATTTTTCCACTTGTATGTATGAGTACATCATTCAAGGATAGTTCTGGTGAGAGTTGGAAAAATTATGTATAGGCTCCCTTTGCCCTTGATGTAAAAGGGGGAGAGTATTTGATATCTACTTTGGAGATTTTTGGCATGTTTCCATCAATGACAAAGGGAGAGATTGTTGGAAGTTTGAGGAGATTGTCATTGATGATGCTATTTTGGAAACATGAGCCTAGATGGATCTTAACAACATAATACATTGTTTTCATTGATTTAAACATTGTTGTGAATCATTTTGATTAATTTTGTTAGGTTTTGAGATGTTAAAAGGAAGACATTTGTGCAAGTTGTTTTGGTCTAGAAAGCTTAGTTGTGTGAAAATCTGACTAAGTGTTAGAATTGTCAACTCAATGTTATAGTGCATCAATTTTTGGGTCAATGCCACTCTGCATAAGAATATTTTTCTCTACACTTCTAACCTAATTTTTGTGGCTTTTAGATGTGTCTAAATCCAATATTTAATCTTGATTGGAAATACAGGTTGAGAGATATGTGCAATGGAGTTCTGTCTGGCATATTACAGTCACTTTCTGTATAGAGTGTTTGTGTGGGAGATCCCGCACTTCTCTGTGAATGAGTTTTTGGATTTATGGTGTTGAAGTTATGTTGTCAGATGTTAGTTGAGTATGAATTCCAAATGGTATCGAGTTTTGAGGTCCACGTGTCAAGATGTGGATACACATATGTAGGTTTTTGTATTTAGGTCTTATTTGGAGCCAACCTAACATGTTTGACGTTGTGCAAAGGATGAATACATATTTTTATCTTATGTGGGATCTATTAGAGGTCCATGCAAACCTATCTTAAGGTGTTTTGAATTTTGAATTGTGGTGTGTGTTATGGATGATAAGTTTTGGAGCCGACAAGTTATATTTTTGGTGTTACATCTAATAAGGCTGACCTAATTGATGTTACACTTGATGCCAATATATATGCTAGATTGTTTTCAGTGTTTTATGATAAGAAATGCGATATAGATTTGACATGTATTGTGTTTAATGCAAATTTGAGTAGAGTAGTGCAAATTATGTTGTAGAGGATCTAAGTTGTGTGAATGAAGAGCATTATAGAGAGTTGAATCAGAATCGGTGTAAAGATTGTTATTGTGCCTCACTAGAACTGCAATATTGTATATTGTAGATGCAATTGTAATAGTTCAAAATAGGTTGTGATCCAACTTATTTATTCTATCTTTTTCTCTGTGGACAGTGAGTCCACTTGTAGTGAGCATTTTTGTAATATACTATGACTGGTTATAATATATTGTGAGCTAATGCTCACCGTGGCTTTTCCATTTTTGGGTTTTACATGTAAAAATCCTAGTGTTCATGTGTTATGTGATATTATGGATGTTTCATGCTTTATTTCCTTACTTCAGTTGAATATGCATTAGTGATTGGATGTCTAATGTTTGAATGGTTTGAGAGAATACTAATTCACCTCCACTTTGAGTATTTTGGTTGTTCAATAGTTCCTTGGTGTGAGTTGCATAAAACTTGTAAAACTTAAAATATATGCAATGAGTAATATTTATAACACAAATAAAATAGGCATGGACTAAAAAATAATTCAACCATTTATGAAAATGAGAAGTAGAGAGATAAGGGTTATAAATTTTGACTATACAAAAAGTTAAATGATAAAAATCCACTTGATGTGACAATATTATATGGTTTTTTCTATATGACCATGGGATAAGATTCCACTTGATGTGGAAAATGTAATTGTTCTCCACTTGATGTGGTAATATATCTCTATTCAATGTAGATGTAATCTAATATTTTGTTGCTCAAAACTACTTCTTACAACTCTAGAAGAAAAGAATTGATCACTAACCTAAGGAAATAAGGTTGGAATAGAATAATGTTAGGATGTTGCACCCCATATATAATGCCCTCAAATTACTCTTTTTACACCATATAATGCTAACCAACCAACTAAAAATATATTCTTCCTTAGACTATTATTTGAGATAGACATTAGTACTAAAAGGAACTCCAATATAGATACCATGTTGATACTAGAGTTATTATCATATCCTTCTCATCTTTATTCTTGATCAAAATATAGGTAACTTTGGCTAGTGATCAAGAGCAAGATAACTCTTCTAATTTTCTATATTTACTAAGGCTAAGGAGGATATTCTTAGAGATCATTGTAGGATAGATGAAAATAAATTGCTCGTATAACTTATACAAATAATATACATAAGGACACCCTAAACAATTGTCACTAAATATCCTTCATACTTGGATTATTAGTATTTCAAACTATATTTCTCTTAAAAAATTGTTTAGGGGAAAACAGGGTCCACCAAAATGGACCAACAAAGTGATGGACCACTTATTTCTCAAGGCCCTAAACACCCGAAATTATGTAGAATAAGATGCTAATAACAACCAGAAGTGAAACCTAACTATTATAGCAACTACGGGGGATTTTTTTACAGCATAAAAGCTATGTACCTGGCCAAAAAGTTGTTTTTTAGGCTATGGAGGACTCATTCGCCTTCAATGCTGAATGGGTCCTTTTAGGGTTCAAAAAATTGATTTGAGGATCCTGTTCCTTGATGTCCACACTCTTAAATTCCCTGTTGTTAGCTTCTAGAAGCCTATATGCAATTCTGTAGAGCTCTTTCCATGATCTTGCACTTTGAATGACAACTTTAGGAACTTTGTAACTTTGACAATTTTACTCCAAATCTTGCTCAACTTGATCTTCAACCTATAAATCTGCAATCACACACTCAAGGGAAGAAAAAATTGTTCATTTGTTAGTGAATGGGGGTTTTCCTCAGTCAAACTCCTTGTAGGTAATTAAACCAATTGATGAAATGAGGAAATTAAAGCATGAACATGAAATAATGTAAATTATATCACCTTGGATGATGTCTTGTGAAACAAATCTGCAAACTATCATGTAGTGGCCATGAAGAATATAGATATAGGATCCTTGAAAATGATGTGAACAATAGTTTCAAGTAGCTCTTCAATACTACATCCACCTCTTAGCTCAACAACATGAATGCATGCACCAAACCCTCGAAATGATGATATGATCTTGAATTGCTGCAATAAACACTTGAAATCTGCCTTGAAATTCCTTATGAATTCCTTTGAAATGCTCTAATTCTTGATCAATTGAATGCTTGAATGCTTTCTAGATTGTGTTAGGAGAAACAATGTGAATTAACCCCTTATTTATACTAAATTAGGAGATAAACCTTGAAATTCAAAGAACTAAGGCCAACACTAGATGTGGAAAGAAAGATAATTAAATTCCTCCAAAAATGAAATTCAAAAAGGGGTTCTCATTAAGGGAGGACCCATTCACCATCTTGGGAAAATGGGTCCTAGTTAAGTTTCCAGGACCAAGCTTCAGGGGACTGAAAGAAGGCTAAAAACCCATTCCATATCAACTGAGAAAGGGGGGTCCTGTTAAGGGAGGACCCATTCACCATTAAGGCGATGGGTCCTAGCTCAATTTACTAGGACCAAATTTTCCCAATGAAATAATTTGTTATTTAAATTATGATTGTTGTGGTAGATCCTCGGGAGGTGTCAAAATTAAGGCCTAAATTTGAATCAAAAGAGGGTTAATAACTCTAATTAACCACAATTAATTAAGACCACCTAGATAAGTGTGCAAGTGTCTTAAAATACTTTAGGACACTTAAATAAGGTACACATTATGTACATTTTTATTTAGAAAGGGACCCATTAGGCATAATATACATCCTAGAAAAGTGTGAAAGTGTGTTACAACACTTTACAACACCCTTGCAAAGGATAAATTAAGGCATGCTTTAGTTAAATAAAGGTCCTAGAATAGTGTGAATGTGTACAACACATTACAACACCACTCCAAGACATCATTAATTCATTCTTTCATGTCAATTATCAAACCAAGCAAGGGAAAATGCTTACTTTTTTTGTTACTTCATTTTTCCCCCACTTTAGTGAGAGGATGACCCCATGTCAAACTCACACTAAAGTAGACATCCAAGGCACTTAATTATGCAAAAATAACAAAGATACATGATCATACCTTATCAAAGGCCAAGAAAAATTAAAACAAAGGATCAAGCACAATTGATTCAATACGATGTGAGGTAGTGGTTGTTTGTCTATAACAAATGTTGCTCACTTTGGGGTAGTGGAACCCCAATCTATCCACTAGGTGAGTTATCCCAAAATATGTGTATGCTCACTTTGGGGTAGTGGAACCTCAGTGTGTCCAGTAGGTGAGTTATCCCAATGAGTTGGAAAATAAGAGAATCATATTAGCCTCTCATACCATTGTTAACTCCCAAAATTGCACCCTTGCTAAGTTGCAAAACTTAGCATTTTGGAGTAACATGGGAACACTCTTAGGCTATGGGTCACCTAAACTTGGAGTGGACCTCCAGATAAGGATGGCTCCTAAATGGTAATCATCTAATACTATCCTACTATTTTTTCAAGGAAAAGGGTAAGAAAGAGTACATGAAATGAAACCTATATTATGGGCGATTCACCAAAATGATCCCAAGCATAATATTGTTGTTTTAACACACAAGAATGATCAACCACTTAAACAGTAGAATACACAACTCAAAAATGCATATGTCTTTGCATCAGTGCTTCATAACTAGGCTAAAAATGTCAAGGAAAACGTCCAAAAGGAAGTGAAAAATGTCTTCACAACTTAGAATCTCTCCTGAACTAACTCAACACATGTTATGACCTGAAATAGTTCATATTATCTGCATAAAGGAAAAGAAAATAGGAAAAAATAAAAGGGAAAAATATTCCACCATAAGATTTCATCAACCATTTTAAAAATCTTTCACAATAAAAAAACAAATGAGAAGGAAAAATAGATTATCTTATTGATCAGAAAGGTGTTTCAACTGCTATCCATGCTTGTAAATGAGTCATAATGCTATCTTTTGCCTGAAAGAACTCCAAAATAAGCTACAATGTATGCTGAAAGAAGAAATAACTAACTTCAAAAATGATGTTTGAAGTTACTTATGCTTTTTTTAAACCTTCCCCACACATATAATTCTAGAAGCTTCTTGGTCGTATGCAATAGAAAAACCCTAAAAATAGCCCCCAAAACCTCTCCAAAATGTCTCCAAAGTGAAGAAAAATTCAATCCATGACTTTACCCACAATAATTTAGGATGAGAAACTACTCCAAAATGCTCTCATTTCCTCCAAAAACCCAGCCAAAGACAACCCACATACCTTCCACATGTTTGTCACAAGTCATCATTATTCAACCTTATCTCCAAACTGGGTCAAACAAGCCTATATTTTTGGCATGTGTTGGCTAACCTCTCCAACCACCCCTATATGCTTGCATAACATAAATTTTCAAGCTACCTCCCCTTTGAATCAATAATTAAAGATAATTGCTATTATTTTTGCACCAAAATATTATTAAAGTGATTTATAGCATATCACTTTAATATATTTTTACATTCAAATTTGATGCAAAAAATAAAAAGCAAAAATAACATACAAAAAGAACTTAATATAAGCAAAGGGTATAGTATGAGGAAAATGTTTTTTTAAAACATAGGAAAAAAATGCCTAAGTGCTCACGGGCCATTTTAGGGAAAACAAAAACCCTAAACATACACACACAACTTCTCACTTTGATTTTATCATTCATTCTTTGCTCCACTCTACTGCTGCATTGACATGATTAAGCTAGGTCAAGGGTTTTGAAGCTAAAAATGAAGGTTTTCTAGAATCATCCTCCATAGGTAAGCTTTTCTTGCATGAAATATTGCATCTTTTCTCATTAACTATGAATGAAAATGCCATTTCGAGCTCTATTTTCTGATGTATGTAATGGGAATGCTGTTCTTTTTTCCCTGTACAAAGTGCCCGCTTGAAATTTCTAAAAATGACATTCTGTTTCCTCCATTCTTTTACTTGAGGGTTTCCATTTTTTGCATTCCATTGTGATTCCATGTAATAGGAACCAACGACATCATAATCAACCTGTTGTGATAAAATCATGGAAGATTATAATATGAATGAGACTTCATGAGAGGGTGGTTTATTGAAACAAGAGCTATCTTAGTCAATTGTTCCACAAGAAAATGTTGCACCGTAAAGGAAAAATGGTTTGCAAAATGATTCCATGCCATTGCACAATATGGGTATAATTCAAAGACTCTACACATATTTTCCATTCCTTCATGAACACTACCCTTTATTGCTACTTTAGCCCTCTTTTTTTGTTCACTCTGTCCTCAACTCACTAGCATTGTCACTTATAGCTTGAGGTCTAATTTTGAAGGATTTTAAACTTTGCAGAAGGTTTGTATCATATTTATATTTTAGGAGAGTACGACATAAATATTCTTCATTGGCCTACACCATTCAAAGATTGTCCTATGTTGGAAATAAGGCTACCAAATTTCCTTCACTCAGTAGTAATTATTTCTCAATGACATGTGTTACTGTAACAAATATTTTGAGCATCCAAGGTCTTTCTAGCACTTCTAGGGTTTTTCACCTAAAAGGAGAAAGAAGGGAAAAAATGTGCAATGTTACACTCAAAGTAAATGCAATATGGATGTAATATACCTAGATTCAATGTTTTAATGAAAGAAACTAATAAGATTAATTGATTAATGAATGAAAACTAAGGAAACAAAGAATGTTTGAAAACACATTGTGTAATGTATAAACACCTAGAAATGAATGCAAAATGTAACATAACTGAATGAAATTGAAGAAGTGCACCTGTGATGTGGATGGAGACTAGAAATGGATTCTGGAATGATGTTGATGCTGACTTTTAGGCCTAATGGGACTCATTTTCCATTCTAGGTGAATCAGTCCCAGTTTTGCAAAACTATTTTAGAACCTGTTTCTGACAAAAGGGTATCTAAACATGTAGAAAACCAAAAAATGACTTGGAAATGGAACTCATTCACCACCCATGGTGAAAAAGTCCACTTTTTAATTTCTAAATATTAAAAAGGTGAATCTGGAGCTCTCGGTTTGCACTTTGAATCTCTACAGGTATCTGCTTCTGAAACTCTGATTTTCGAACATGAAAATGAGTTTTTGTTGATATTTTGACTTGTTCAATGAAGAGAAGACCTAAACAACTTTGCAACTTGATTCTTAATGATTTCCAAGCTTCCAAAATGCCTAAATTTACAAACACACAAGACAAGAGAGAGAGAAATAGTGAATGTGAGGGAATGGTGGTTTGACTTGGTCAAACCCCTTTTAGGTAATTAAACCAAAATGATGAAAAAATGTAATGAAACATGTAACAATGGATTTTATTACCTTGCCATGAAGATTGATCTTGAATTTCTACAAAAAAAATCAAGAATCTTCCCTTGAATGTCTAAAAATTACTATCTTAATGACTTAGAATGATGAAACCCTAAGTTTCTTGACTTGAGATGGAAGAATGATGGGTGAATAATGAAGAATGGTCCTGATTTAGGGTTTAGAGACTTATATTTATAGGAATTTTACCTTATTTTCCTAAAAATTGGATCCCTAAGGTTGACATGTGAAAATAATAAACTTAAATTTCAATTTTTCCTGCTCAAAGGTAAAAAATGAGCCAAATGGGACTAATTCTCCATGTATGGCGAATGGGTTCCACAGGGGCCATTTTGACAACTAAGATGCCAAGAGATAAGGAAATAAGGTTTAAATTGCAACTTTGTTGGGTATTTTATCAAATAATTCCTTGGGATACATAATATGGGTTAATAGTGGCCTATTGATGATGATGTAAAGAGTAATTAGGGCTTGGGACATAGAATTCAATGTGAAAGTGTGATTAAGTACAATTTACAACACTAAAATGAGGTCCACATAGCCTAGGAAGGCACAAGAACCAATGTGAATGTGCAAGACACATTACAACATTAGTTTTAACATCAAGTTTAAGTTATAAGCCTTGTAGATTGATGTGATAATGCAATCAAATACATTTTATAATGTTGAATTAAGGGAAGATGGGTTCATTAAGTCTAGAAAAGCATGAATGTCCTTTACAACACTTTACAACACTTTTACAAGTAATCGTTAAATGCATTTGAAAGGGTCCAAGAACTAGTGTGGATGTGTAAAATACCTCACAACACCAAATAAAGACCTCCTTAAGTCCAATTTATCATGAATTATTCCCATGTCAAGCAAGAGGTCCTTTTTTCAATGGTACAGTTACATTACCCATGCAAAGTTCCCAAATGTTTATCTCACTTGAGGTCTCTTTGTCCTATGATTTTCATAGTCTCATTCTTGAACATCACAGGCCTCTTTATAGCTCATTGATTCTTATACACACACTACCTTTCTATGATATTTCATTGTTATTGGCATCCTTTGGTGATATGACTACTGTCCTTTTCCTGTTAACTATTGTGTTTTTGGTAACTTGGTATAAAAATCTTGCTACTGTTCTATATTAAATATAGAGCTATATGTTTTTTTCTCCCTTCCAAAGAACCATTTGGATAAGGATTAACCTTTTCGAGACTTGTTTGGGACTGTCCATTTTCCACTCCGACTCTGATTGCCTTTTTCCTTTGTAGGATTACTTAACATGGTATCCATGAGACCATGTTTTCCCCTTAAATCATTCTACCAATAGTTCAAGTGCCTTTTTGACATAGCTAGTATACATCTGCTTACTATCACTTTGAACCATGATGAAAGCTTTAATTACTCATAACAATATCATTTCATCATAGCTCCTTGGTCTAAAATTGCACAAACTGCATTCTTCACCAAGTTTACCTTCAAGGAAGATACCCTACATGACATATTGTATTGGCCTATAATCAAAACATGCATATAACCCATCACCTATGACTGTTCTGTGCAATTCATGATAGCCTCTAGTAGCACTTGATAGTACGCACTTTTTCACAAAAATGATGACTTTGTACTTATGAATTTAAAACAAGAATCATGAAATCTTTGTAGACCAGTTTTGTGTCATGTTCCTATGGGTAATGACTATCATTATTAATATGAGAAAAATCCTATTAATAAGATATCTATTCTTTATCAGTATCACTATGACTAAAGAATCTTGTCTTCAAGGATTACATTGGTGATATAAATGAAACTATCCCTCTCTAAAGAAACCTGTTAGTGATCCAAATCTGCACCCTAATGCCAAGCTATGAATGAACTTAGCAGGTTTGGATGTAACATGGGACTGCTTTCAGGTTGTGGGTGTCCTATTCGAAAGCAGACCTCCAAATTATGGGTTGTCTCCCCTTTTGATGCCACCTAACTACTAATTTCTGAGGTAAAGGGTAAGAATTGCATGAAAAATAAACCTAATACTAAAAATATCTAAGGTGATACACCAAAAAACAACTAGGACCTAATAATAGCCTATCACATTCAAATACATATCATAAAACTTGGTCTACACAACACATTTTCAAATGTAGTTTACATAAGTAATTTATAAGGAGGTCTCTAAATAGGACTTTTAGAAGGAAAACAAAGGTTTCATGACTAACAACACTATTGAATAACATGAATTATAACCTGTTAACATACATTTTTTGCTAAATAGACGCCTAAACATGAGACAAGTTTGCAAGGAAAGATAATTTTTCACAAGACAAACTGATAAATCATTAACAACATACCATGAAATATGAAATGAGAAGGTAAAATGATCTATTTTATTAATTCAAAGTGCTTATTGTATCACAAGTCCATCTGAGTTACAATATTTCTCCATGATGAAAAATAGCTCCAAAAAAAGCTATCTTGCTGCTGGAAAGAAAGAACTCCATTTGAGTTACAATACTGCTCCATGATGAAAAATAGCTCCAATTTTTTTTTTATCCTGCTTTTGGAAAGAAAGAACTCCCTCCAAAATTCAAAAACAAGATACTTAAGCAAAAACCCACCAAAACCCCTCACACATGTCCATCTAGAAGGTTTTGGTCAGATGAGGCACAAAATCCAAAAAAGAACCTTCCAAAATCACACCAAAAGGCCTCTAAAATGGTGAAAAGTCAAGCTCAGACTCAAGTCATGCCAAAAGTGTGATAAAACTCCCTCCAAAATAGCACGTGTTTCTCCAAAATAGTCAAATTCTTCACCCCCACACTCTCTTCATGTCTGCAAGCCATCATTTTGTCTCCCAGCTTTGACTCATGCAATATGTGTGCTTTGAAAACACAAGACTCCAAAAGGGAATTAAAGATAATAACTTGATTAGGTGATTTATAATAACCCACTTAATCAAGTTATTTTACATATCAAAGCAAAAAATAAGAGTGCCCACCATCAATATTAGATTACATTATATTTGCATGTGAATAATATCAAAGTGATTAGAAAATCACTTAAATGGTATTTTGTAACCCCCAATAAGGAATTTGCAATAGTGTATAAAGATGTAATAATTTTTTTAAAGTATAATTATTAAGTTAATTAGTTGCATACATTCATTAAGCTATGCTACATTTCACTACTTTGAGTTTCCATAGATACTTTAGTATTTCGCATTGCACATATTAATTAATACATAAACATAAAGATAAACATTGCATAACATTTGAAACTCCATTCAAGATATAATAAAGTACAAAATTGTTTCCTTACATTGCAATTAATCAAATATACAATACTCATCCATCTGATGAGGTAGTTCAATAATAATTACAAGTTACATTTACATTGTTCACCTCATAACAATTGAGGGATGTTTTCAAATACAAGATTTACAAATTACAATGAAGATGTACACATAGTTTCCAAGTGTGAGCTCTCCATCCATGAAGCTCTCGATGCCATGATCATAAACTAGGGACCCAACGGAGTAAGGTGCACATTCCACCCAGCCATGTGGTACCCATAGGTCCACCCCCCGTGCTAGGAGATAGTAATATGGTTACCTAAACATAATCTACTAACCCTAGACACTAGTACAAAACTGACTGATGGTTACATTACTTCCAGATTTAGACAATTGAATGTATTACATACACAAGGTTAACTGTTACTTTAGGTGGAGTGTCATCACAACATTGCAAAGGTTACCATGGTGTTTCTTCCTAGGTTCCAGCCCCCAATCCTTGGGTTACCCTGGTAACCTCTTACGAAACCCGGCCCCTATTGCATACTGTTGTGGAATCGAATGTCTCTTAAGGAAACAAGACACCGATTTGCGATTCCAGACCTTCTCATCTTATACTCAAGACTATAGTAGCTCAAGAGTCAATAAGTGAGGCATAAACATCTTGTTAAGAGTTTTAATCTAACTACTGTGTTATTTAGTTATCACTGACTTACTAACTCTTTGCAAGTTACCCTGACACCACTTTGTGTGTCGGCCCTTACAAAAAGCCACTCCCCTAAACATAACAAAGGTTTTCTAAGTTCACTATCTAGGGTAGACAAAGTGCACAATTTCAACTTATAATACCAAATATTCCACAATAGTCATCACAATACATTCACAAAATCAGGTGCACTACCCTAACTTGTTCACACACATAAAACCATATTCAAATTTACTCCCTTAAAGAGACTGCAACTGGAAGACTTAAAATCACGTAAAGATAAATTCCCCCCCCCTTTTATCCAATAAAATATAAGACAACTTAAAACGAATACAAGTCTGTCATTGGGATATATTAAATCCAATCAAACAATTAAGAGAGAGAAAGTATTTACTTCTAATATTTCTTTTACTTAACAACAGTTCTCAAAACATTAAATAATTATACTCATTGAAATCATAATATCCTTAACTATTTAAATACAAATAAATTTTTATTTCTCATTTTTCCAAAATAACATTTCCTTATTAATATTTTAATCAAATATTCTTAATAACAAAATATATACATAATACATATATATATATATATATATATATATATATACATACATATATTATAATATTAAATAATTACGAAACCCTAAATCGGATTTCCAAAATTGAACTACAGTGAAATCAAAAGAGTCTGTGTTTATCACAAAAGACAACATTTTATACATGCCATGGCTCTGTGTACTCACAGTACACAGCCCGCGGCTGTGTTTAAATGTGCAGCCCTCCCCGTATGGGGAGGCAGCTGTGGGGGTATCCTCGTGGCCCCCTCTACATTCATTAAAAAAAAAATTAACAATAAAAATAAACATTTTAGAATTCGTGTATATTAACTCGCGATTTTTTTTTGATATTCAACATTTTTAAAGAATTTGAAACCTACGACTTCGCCCGTAAGATGATTTCAATAAATTCAAAGGTTTCTTTCACAATCAAATTTAAGAATATATATATGATGATATATATGTATATATAGTAATATATATATATATATATATATACAAATCCACAGGGATTCATACTGGGAGAATAATTAATTTCAACAAAGTTTCTGTAGGGGAAATTGGGGAAATACGCACAGTATATTTTCATTCAAATCCTAAATTACCCCTGAGGTTTCAATTTCCTTTTTACAAAGAGTAAGCTACAGAGACTTTATGAAAACAACAAATCCTCACAAAAGAAGGATAAAGTAAACTATTTTCCCAAAAAGTATAGGGATTTCCAAATAATTAAAATTTTCTTTCACAGATATTCTTTTCAATAACACCAAATTAAAACCACAAGATGAATACTTGAATTCCAAAAGCTTCTAAAAACAAACTGGAGAAAAATTCCTCTATTGTTACCTGTAGCCTTCCAAAACTTTTCCCGAGAACAAATCCCAAATTGGAACTAGAAATTTTCCACAAATTTTCAACAAAAATACCAAAATAAACGTATACAGAATTTTTTTTTAACAGAGCATCAAAATATTTTTCCATGAATGATAACATAACCTCTATGATTTCCTAGATCTAATTTTACCTCCGTAAACAAATTTCCTCAACCATAATCATTTAATGCACTGGCACACATGTCGAGAAGTGGTTGCAAAATATCTTCTCCACCACTTCTCAGCAATCTTGCCAATTTCAATTGCATGCAATTAAATTCATTTAAATTTCAAATTTCAATTTACATGCATTTATTTTATTATTTTCTAATTTTCAAATACAAAATAATTTACAATTCAAATTCCATTTCCACAAATAATATTTAATTTTTCAAATAATACTATTTACACACTTAATAATTTAATTTAATTTATTTATTTATTTAATTAAATAAGTTTAATCTTTTAAGATCAAACCATTTAACCAAATAAGCTAACTAATTAATTAAATAATGTAACTAATTTCTTCAATATTAAAAATCAATTTAAATAACAGTAAGTAAGACATAATAAACTATTATTAAAATTGACCAGATTTTCCTATCAAAGCAATTTAATCCAATCAAGAAAAGACAAGACAACCAAGACTCAAACTAAAACTGACAATGTACAGTGACCGGGTTATAGACCAGACTAGGGTGAACCAAACTACTATCTCCAATCAACATATCCATTGAGTCTTGACACGCTCAGACCTGAGTACCCAGGTGGAGTCGGTGTCATGTACCTACAATTCCTGCAACCAAGCAAATAACATGCATATATATATATATATAAATAAAGCATTAACAGCACACCGTGCAGAGAAAATCACGGATATCATAGGGCACTCGCAAGCGAGAGATATGATTCCATTCTCCACACCAATACACGTCACATCAGACTGACAAAATAAATAACTGTTAGTCCATCAAAACATATATATAGCAATAATCAACTCAAAATAAACATCTACGCTATCTCAAAGCATGTCTAAAATTAGTAATCACATATAATATATCATCATGTCACAAAATAAGTCCACTATCGCTCAAAACCAACGATCAAAATATCCAAACAAAGTATCATAGTCTAATAGTGTGAAAACATAACAGCAGAAAGCATAAGCATAAATGGAGGGGTACTATAATTAGCTCTCATTGATGAGTCCCAACCTCACTATTCAACTTGTTGTGCCATAAGCTTTATATTTTCCTCAACCTACCTATGTGGATATTGTTCACTGTTTGGCTATTCTACCTTGACATTCCAATATTTCTCCTATGCTCTTAGTTGATCCCTTTGTAAAGGAATCATCCCTTCTTATTTTGAGGACTTGGATGATAATATATCACAAACTTTTTTACAAAGGAAAAAAAGGTCATCCAAAATCTCTCCCAATCCCATACTAGAGTGAAGGGTATGATAGGGAACAAGGTTGTGGCTAGCATTGTTTAAGCTGGTTTTCAAGGAAATATAGTGTCTGTTACTTTTTTATTGGTGTTGTGTTGTGTAGTTTGGCTATTGTTGTCTTTGTAGACACTTAAAATTGTCCTGATCAATATTGCACATCTGAATTTGATTACTAACAATGTTTCATCCGGAATCACCTCTTTTTTACCATTTAATTAAATAATCTTCATTTTTTAATTAAATTTATTACTTTCGTCTATTAATCAGATAATTGATTTTATTAGGTTAATTCATCCCATTTCATGCTAAATCTCATCTTGTTTAATTAGATAATGCATTATTTAATTAAAAAAATTAAGTCTCCTCATTTGATTGAACAATCCTAATTATTTAATTAAATGTCATTATCCCCCTTTAATCAAATAAGTTAATTATTTAATTAAAAACCCAATTTCCTCCATCATGCACAATTAAGTAATTTCTTAAATTGCTTAATTAGCTAATTTCTCCCACCCTCCCACTTGCAAGGGAATATTCCCATAGAATATTCCTCCATTTGCACTCCTCCAAAATGGGAAATATCTTGTAACAACTTCCCAATTTTTAGCAAGTGTGCTTCTTCAAATCAATGAGAGCCATTGATTAAAATCCTTGATCCTTGTCAATTGGTGTTGCCATCCATTGATTGGAATCCTTGATCCATGCCAACTCCACTTATTGATTTGCATCCATTAATTGATGAAATTAATCCTAACCATCTATCCAACTATTTCTCCTATAAATAGTCCTCATTTCTATGAGAAAAGGATCCACTTTCATTCAAAGTAACTATACTATACTGAATTTTAGAGCATTCTCCACAAGCATTTTAGCATTTAGCATCCATTTTAGTAAGATTTTTACATCCATTTTAGCTAATCTTTCATCAATGGAATCCATTTTCAAGCTTGTTTCAACCAAGGGATTGGGAAAGGGATGATATTCCACCAAAAATCAACACGAATCCCCCAATGGGATGAGGTTTGATGCATTAGAATAGGTTTCCATTATGCATTTCTAGTTAGTTTCTTGTTTAATGACTTCTTTGTTTGATGTTTTCAAGTAGTTCATTGGGAGCTTGACTTAACTAGTTAGATATTGGTTTATTTTTTGTGGATCAACCATGTTTAGATTAGGTTATGACCATGCTCATAGTCTCACCCCAATTTTTTTTGATAGATCGTTTGGTTTGTCCCATATCTCATAGTATTTGTTTTGTTTTCCTATTGACTACTTCATTATACAAGGGTTCACACCCAAGTCAAAATCTATTTTTATCAATATCAAAAATAACTTTTCAACATATAAATAAAAAGATTAAAATTAATAAGATTAATTAAAAATTATATCACCTATAAACTGATATATCTATTTTTGTTTTTAGTATTAATGATGCAAATAAATCTGAACTTAAGTTTTAAAAAAGAAGAAATTGAAGCTTTGAATTGAGATAGGATCACTTACGTTTTACTTATTTAATAAAATATTCATTTTTAACCTTTTTTTTCCCAATGGACCTTGAAAACCATACCTTTACATCCTCACATATAATTGATATTTCCCAAAAATAATGTAAACCTCTTTATTTGAGTAGAAAAGTTCATTCATTTCCCAAAGTAAGAGTTAAAAGGAATAATCGATCCAGTTAGTTGCTAAGAGAAAAAACAAGTAGGCCTTGCTCATAAGTTTTGAGGTTTAATTTTATTCTTGACAACCATAGATTCAAAGCATTACATTTTATCAAAAATCATCTAATACTTGAATTGAACCTCATCTTGTTCCCATACTTCCCTAACATTGGGTACATAATTAACAAGGAAGCGGGCCTAGCAAAATTCAACCGCAAGTTGTTACTATGGCAATGCTTGCATCATGTGGCTAGTCCAATTACCCTTCTAGTTTTTTTCAAAGTTCTTATTCATATTGTTTTGGTACACACTACTATCCTTACATTTAGACTACAAAAAAAAATTTCATAGATCGTACTAGGTCTCTCAAGTCCCTAGTTATAGGAATAAATGAAGAAGAATTAGAATTTCATGACCTTAAGGAATAATTGAAGAGGAATTAGAAATTCATGTCCTTCAGTGTAATGCCCCGCCAAGGAACCCAGAGGACAACAAGAAAGAGGAATGCAAAAGACATGGAAATTTTTTTTAAACAAGACATTAACATTGTCAAGAACCATGATTATCATTAACTAACGTTAGTCAACATAATGATAAACTTTCCAATGAACATACAATCTAAATTTACTAATATCACTCACAATGAAGTAAACCATCGATAATTCATAAAGCAATAGCGGAAGATAATAGAACTTATCATTTACGTTCTAGTCCTAAGTCCTATTACATTACATCTTAATACATTATCCTCCAACTAGGAGCAATCCAAAACTCATATGCAACTATGATAATCCAATATATAATCTTCTCTTGAAAAATAGGATCCAAAGCATGAGCAATAAGCACCATAAGAATCATCACATGAATACACTTGAATCCATCCATGCACTCGAACAAGGACATGGATACTCAATGGAGGTAGGTAGCCACCTGAATTTTTGGAACCCGGAGGACCACCCCCCATGCTAGGAGATAGACATAAGGGCCTCAAACACACAAGAAACCAAGGAAAGGAAACTACCTAAAACCAAGGGTTATCATACAATGAATGCAAGGTATAGAATTCAGACAAGGATTATTTCAAAACTTACAAGCCATACTCACATGGGTAAGATATGAGCCTATCTAACCAAAGGTTCTAAACAAATAACACATGGATACAACATCAACATACATCATAATTTTATTCCCAAACATTCACATATATTCATGAACAATAATATCTATGCATACACAGTAATTTGACCCTAGTCTACCATAGATGCACATATCACCTCAAAACCATCAAAGAAATACACGAAAGTACCAAGAGGCCATGGAGGAATACCCAAGGAATTAATAACCTCTAAAACACAAGACATTAAGGTCCATATACATGCTCATAATAGCATCACAAACTAATCTATCAAGTCTTACAAACTGGCTATCCCAATGAGCTCTGAATGCAATAAATCCTCATGAAACTCAATGGAACTCAACGAAACTAAAGAGGAAATTCAAAGATACCATCAAGGACTTAAGAGAGAATCATAATCCATCATACTCTGATCCATAACCATCCATATATAACCAAGATACATCACTATAACTATATATCAAGTGCCACAGATTAAACCACCATTAGTTGCTCAAAGCCCAATAAAACTTTCTGAAACTTAACATAAATGCACTACAATGAAATGTAAACATATCAAGATCACAAAGGACCAAAATAGACATCACAAACCATCCATAACATTATTTTATAACAACATCCAATCTGATTACTCACAAATCAAAAACAAGGCTACCAATAGATGCATGACACAACTCTAATCTTCACGAAACTTAACACAACTCCAGGAAATTGAAAATAGAATACCAAAGAACTATATAAGACCAAATATACACCATAAACCTTACAAAAACAATAAATACATACCAAAATAAATAAATAAATTCATTTAATGAGTTTTGCAAACATATTCCCAAAAACCACCCTTAAAAGCCTAAAAACGGAGGAGGGAGAAAGAAACATTCATATGCTATTTTAAAAGAATAGAAACACCATCATTTTTAGAAATAAGAATACATAGAAAATAGCATGAAAATACTCCACAAATATTCCAATTCAATATAATTTTAAAGTAAGGACAAGAAGTACAAAAACCCTACCCCGAAACAAAGCTAAATCCCTCTTGACAACAATCAAGTCTGCCAGTCATAAAATAGTCAAATCAACTTGAAATCCAAATCCATCAAAAACCCATTTCAGATTTGAACCTTGACTACACAGCATCATTGGCATAATTGACCAAAAATGCCTCAAAATTCACAAAATATGAAACAACAAACAACTCCCTTAAAAAACCCTCTTTTCAGCATACCCGATTACAATCGAACATCAAAATGAGAAAACCCAGCATATAGCAGCATTTCATCACTTGAAAGAAACACTTAAAAAATTCAAATGACATATTCTATAACATCCATATAAATCTCTATGAATTTAAAACACAAAATTATAAATTAAGTATAGAACCTACCTCAAAACATGAAAATTTTGAATGCAAGACGCTAAAAATTTAAGCTTTCCAAACCCAAATCTCTAATCCAAAGCACAATCAGAAATTAGGATTCCAAAAATCTAGCAGCAAATCCATTCCACTCAAACCATAATTGAATTCCAATTCACTCTCCTCCAAATTTCAATTCAAAACCACTCAAAAAATTTCAAAAACCTTTGAAAAATTACTTCAAAACCATGTAAAATTTCTCCATTTTCTCTCCATTCTCAAACCCCCAATCCATACACCCTCCAGCAAAAACCTTCCAAAAATCTCTTCCCAAAATCCTCTAAATTCATACACAACAAAAAGTGAAAACCCAAATTTCCAATTTTACTCATAAATAAAACTAATTAAATTCAAAAAGAAAGTAACTTTCTTTCTTTTTCCCCAAAAGACTCTTCTTTTCCAAAATAAAACAAAGAAATAAAATCCTCTCATAAAATAAAATATTAAAATATTAAATTAAATTACCTACCCTCATCCCACTAACGAAATAATTAAAATAAAATAAATAATCAAATTAACTCATTTATTTAGGGTTTCCCACCAAATAAATTCAAAATATTTTAAAAGATAAAAGGACCTCCTTAAAAATAGTCACTCCACTACAATAGTAAATCAAAACACAAATATAACATATACTTACATATTAATATTTAAATATTTACTAATAAATATATATTAATATTTAATAAATAACATTAGAATATGTTAATAGTTATAACCTTATTCTCATAAAACATAATATACATATATACATATGCAAAAATATAATATCTCAAGGAGACTTTTAACCAACCAAAAATCAAAAGACATAATTAAACACAATTAAAATATTAATGCAACACAAATCACTCTGCCAAAACCATTCACAAACCAGGGTAAAGGATATTGCCTTAATGGCATATCGAACAGGTGACTATAACTAACATCACCTCTTATGAGGTAATGGTTCAAGGCTAGGATATTTAGGGCCCTATGCTATCTCCACATACCACCATTGGGATTGTTTTTAGGCATGCTCAGACCTATGAAACTAGGTGGAGTCAATTTTTGGTACTTGCAATCTTGCATCACAAACCAAGGACATGTACATATATACCAACATAATATATAACCCACATTCACACATTGGTGAAGGAGAATCGTGACTTCATGTGTCTCTCCTACGAGAGTGACATGAAACCATCCCTTCACACCACATACAGGTCACAAACATGATACATGAAGCACATCATCAAATCGTTAGTCCACAATATATATATATATATATATATGAGAAATGAACATATCTAATAGCAATGTGCACCATAATCATATTAAACACTATATTCTAATCTCTATCATGAATAAGGTCACATAAGTAACATCCAACATCAGAGTATCACACTCCTAGAACATAAGACGCACCTTAAGAATTAAGTAGAAGGGCTATAATTAATTCCATCACTGAACTAGGGTTTAATGTTGTAATACCTATTAGCAGTGCCTGGACTAGAGGGGTATTACATTCAATCAAAATAATAAAGGCTAGACTAATGACCAATGTGTGGAAAGAATCAATTTAAACCAACAAGAGCCCTATTTTGGGACAGTTGAGTCATATGGTTTCATTTTTTAGAACAAAAAAACTTATGTGTGTCAATAGGTTTCACCTGCTTTCCCCATAAGGGAAATGTAAGTGCAGTTGATTATGTCATCTTTTTTTAAAAATGATTCCACACCTTGCAGCTCTTCCTACATCACAACTAAATTTTCCTAGTCCATGCCTTCTCCTATGATGTGATCACAACAGTTGATTCCTAACTTCCTTTATATGCATCTCAAGATTTATTTATGGGCATAAAATATGGTATACCAAGTCTAGTTGTCCTCTTTGTGCTTGTCCCATTAGTAGTATGATTGTAAAATTTTGCATCAGGAATTCATCTCACTTGACTCACAATCCCAACATTGATATTATCCATAGGGAATTTAGCTTCCCTTGAAAAAAAATCTCACTCAAGCTCTCAGATTTTTTTGTTGTGTGCTCCTTTCACAAAAACCACCTCCTCTTACCATTTACCTCCATGCTTGGTTTCCAAGTACCTTTGCAAGCTACCATTTTCTTAATTTACAATGGCTTGATTATGAAGCAACACCCATATAACATGTTAATCACAATCTCCTTAATAATCTTGTTTGTTTTACTTTTTCTTCTTGGACCTCAAATTTAATTAATTCCATGAAGTGGTTGGGCTTGACTGGGCTTAAACAACACACACTGCTTGGTTGGACTTAAACAACTCACCTAAGCATTAACTGACTAATGTGGGGCCCACTTAATTTTCTTGGTGTTCCTATTCATTCATGTTTCTTCAGTTGTACTTCTTTGCTTTATAAGACTGCGAAAATCCTTCTAGCTATACGTATTTATTAGTAGCTCAAATTTATGTTACTTTATGTATTATATATTTATATTGTATTGTATTGTATTATATATTATATATTATATATTATATTATACATTATTGTATTATATAATATAATATAATATTTATATTATATTGTATTGTATTATATATTATATATTAAATATTATATTATACATTATTGTATTATATAATTTTATTTATATAATATAATATAATAATAAGACAATGATATATTGTATAGTATTTATAATGTATTATACGAAATATATAATAGTTATATTTGCACTACCACTTGCACCTAAAGGAAGTTCAAGGATTATGTGAATAGAAAATTAGAATATTCTAGAGTATGTGTTTCTAGATGGATGTGTTACAAGTTCTAGTTGTATGTGGCTGGATTAAACAATCAATAATAAGAGCTAAATAATGGAATGGAATAAACTTAGAAAATTTTATATTTTTTCCTTAGAGAAATTAAGTATTATTTGATTATGAAATATTTGCATACAGATTTAAATCAATATTTGTTTGGTTTTATGTGATAAGTGATATTTTAGAGGCTTTTAAGCGATATTGTAGATGCTTTTAAGTGATATTGTAGAGGCTTTTACCATTAAATGGTCGTTGGTGTACCATTAAATGGCAGTTGAAACTTGTTTTTCGATGACTCAATAGTGGTTTGTAGGTGTGAGACTTCTTTCAGGCTCAAATCTCACACTATATGTAGCCTATCAACTAATAATATAATAATATTCTATATTTATATAATTATTATTGTATACCTTGGAATTTATACTACTCTAAATGTGCAAACTAACTAAGAAATGTGAATGACAAAATACCAAGGACACCTCAAGATTAGCCAAAAGAGTGATACAATGAAAAGGAATGTAAACAAAATGAAACACAAACAATTTTACCTCCCTTGTTGTTGATATCTCTTTGATTGGCCCTTGCTTGGAATTGATTGTGTTCTCCTTAGATGATTGTTTGAATGACTAAAATGCAAGACTCAATATGCAATATGATCAAGAGAGATGGCTAAATGATGGCAAATGATTGAGGATGTAATTTGGCAGCATGTAGTTATCAAATGGCTAAGTGTTGAAAATGCCCTTGAGGAGGGGGTATTTATAGAAGAATTCAAATTCTCTAGAGAATTCAATGGTCTAGATTGATCCAACAAGGCCAAGATGAAGGGCTATGGTGGATTGAGAACCCACAAGTCCTCACATCTTGACATGTGGAGGGTGAAGTGGACAAGAGGATATGAGGTGTAAGTGAGGTGTCAAGAAGGTACATGAGGTAGGAAAAGGACATGCACCTTGGGAGGAGGAGATTTCTCAAAAGGGATTCCTTGTCCCCAAGTAGGAGTGAAAGGACATTTGAAGAATTTTGGAATTCCTGCAACATACGGGAAAGGAAAGGTGGTTGGGGATTAAAATTCACATTCCTAGGATGATCTAGA
>VDFB02079809.1:0-17585 GCA_007258455.2 Sequoia sempervirens | reverse complement strand
CCAAATCAATCCAAATTGAAAATCTGACTTCGACCCACGTCTTAAATCAGGCCATTCTTCATCATGGGTCTCTTAGAACATTAAAATCTGACCAACGGGGGTATCTGGGAACTTTCAGGCGTGTTTTCCCTTCATGGCAGCATTCCTGCCAGGGAAGTCCGGCCCTCCGGGCCCGGATTGCTCATTTGCCCTAAAGTGAAATCAATATCGTTAGAGAATTAAATTTATGATGCATTTGAATGATTGGTTATATAATATGCTCGCAATATGGACTAACATTAACGTTTTCGATGTTTTCTTGTGCTAACTTCGCCCTTTCCCTGCAGGATATATGGAATCGGCCGCAGGAACTTCAGGGGCCTCTACCGAAAAGGGAAAGGGTAAGAAATCCAGAAGGGCTGCCCATGGGAAAGACGAAAAAGACCAAATGAAGTTCCAATTTCAGGGTGAACTGCTCCAGTCAAAGGTTTCGACTGACTGGAAAGAGATCTCAGACACCAACATAGGCCAGGTGGACATAGATGAGTTCACCCAGAGGGTCAAGGTCGATCCCAAAACAAAGAATGCCCGATTGATATGCCAAAGCGGAATCGCTAAAGCTGCCGGCTTCCCTCCGTCTCTAATAGCACCTGAGCTGGTAATGGCTTGCCGAGAAGCCTATCAGACGGATACCCGGACAATCGTAGACAAAGAAGGGAATATCCTTGCCGACATGTCTCCGGAAGGAATTAGAAAAACATTCCACATTCCGACATTCCCACATATGCAAGTCCCCACTTTGGAGCAGTGTAAGGTGGCATGGGATGCCAGTCCATTGAACATCAAGAAGTCAATCAACGTTTACTGGTTGAAGGAGAAGCGGGGCAGCGCTGCAAAAGTTCCCCAAGAGCTGTTCCGTAGCGATTTTCAAGAGGACTATCACGACTTGGTGACTATGCTAAGCAGAGTCATGGGCCTCCCAGTAGCCGCCTACTTCGAGGAGTGGATGGCTTACTACATTGAGCAGATCATACGAGGAAATGAAGATGTGGAAACCAAGATCTCGTTTGACTGGGGGAGTATCATCAGCAACTGCTTCCACGAGCAGTTCGTAAATGTTAAGAAGAGCAACAAGTTTTACATGACCTCGTACCTGGTGTACTCGTTGGCGGATAAGAGGCAATATAGTGGGCTCTTCATGGTGCCGAATGGAGATCACAAACGAGGGCTTAAGCCTTTTGACCGGTACCCTCAGCTACAATACCGCTACTTCAAAAAGGAGTACCGCCGGATCAATGATGCCTTCATAGGCCATATTATCAGATTGATAACCAGGGACTTTGAGAGAAGGGTATCTCACAGCGCCAGGGCACTCCTGAAGGAGTATGCCTTCTTATACATTCAGTTCCCTAAGTTTACTTACATCCGTGCCTAGGGATTCACGGAACGGCCGAACAGGCTGCCCAGATACCCAAATGATAGGATTATTCTCCTGGAGCTTTCCCGGCAGCTCCAACATATTCAGGTAGTCTTCAGCCAGAAGCACGTAGCAGGGATCCCTTATCCCATGATCCTCGGCCAGGCTAGTATCGGGCCGCAAACATCCTGCAATGCTACTGTAACTCAAAAGGAACCTTCAAGGAGGTACAACTTTGAAACGGTACACGACTCACCCATCAATGGACTCCGCTGGCCACGCCAGAGTTGGGCCAATGCATATGCCCAATTGCACTACGTTGAATATTTTGGGCAGATTTCAGGTGAAATCATATATAGTTCGCTAGGAGACACTGGCTACGCGTAATGACGCTGCGCTTTTAAGGAGAGTGCAATTGCTTCCTGCCGCACTTTTGAGGAAGACATTTAGCTATTGACCGGTGCACCTTAAGGTACCCTGCGGTTGCCGACCTGGAAATCCCCTCCATCGACTGGGATGAACAAGAGGTCGAGGACCTGGATACCATCACCCAGCCTATCATAGCTCGCACTAAGGAGTGGGTTGATGGACAGGTGGCACAACTGGAGCAACAGGGGGTGGCTCTAACATACGAGGCACTCAAAAGCGGGCCAAGCGCCACGGAGGACGTTGCTGCCTCCCCATCAGCTGGTGAGACTTCCAAGTCTCCCCCCATCACCAGGTCCCAGAAGAGGAAAGAAGCAGAAACAACACAGTCCGGGGGCCCCAAAGAACAAGCAACAAAGGATACGGGAGGCTCATCTCCCAAGAAGCTTAAAAGGACAGTAGTCACAACGAAGGTGCAGCCTCCTTTGCTCCTTCCTCCCCCGGCTGGTGTGCTGCCCACCTCTCAGACCGTGGCCACCTCATCTCCCCAAGCAGTGGACATTTTTGTCCACCTTGCCACTTCGCCCCCAGCTGGGTCCATAGTCAATATTGACTCTTCCTCGAGCATGACCACTTCCCCTTCCTCTGCTGCTGCCATGTCACCCATCACCTCGCTACCTCTGGCAACAATACCATCGCCTGTTCCCCTTTCTAGCGTGCTCGAGGCTATTACACGGCACCTGCAGAGTCTCCCTCCTGAGCTCTCGCAGCTTTTAATGGACCCTGCTCTCCAAGCTGCCCTCGCCCAAGCCCTCGCAACAGCTCAGCCGTCGCAATCGCCGACAGGTCCGCCGGCCATGGAGGCCACCATGCAGATTTCCAAGGAGATGGAGGAGTTGGAACAGGAGGCTTCAAAGCCTATGGAGGAGGAGGCCGATGACTATTACGAGCAACCTGAGCACGAGCATAGAACCATTGACGAGGTTGCTTATGAGGAAGAAGAGACGGGCTCCTCCGAGGGCGGGGATGGAGAGGATGGCTCGGGCGCCAGGAAAGTTATTCAGGTTTCTAATGAGGATGTTGGAGAAGAAGCAGAACAGTCGCCACGAGGTGAGCAGGGACAGCCACCAGAGGGGCAGCCCGAAAAGGATATTACTGAGGCGGAGACCCACATTGTAAGGAGTCCTGAACCTGAGGCTGCTAAGGAGAGGAAAGAAGAAGAGGCAACAAAAGAATAGGATCTCACTCAGATACTGACCACCAAGGCACCCGTCAAAGGCCTCGTGTTCTATCAAGACTCTGACGAAGAGGAGGATGCTGCCAGGGAAGAGGAAGAGCTTGAAAAGGAAAAGGAGGCAGAAGTCTTGCCCCTGACTGAGACGGGTGAAGGCAGCCATGATACACCCAAGGACCAATCCGCCATGCCCAACTGGCTAGAAAAGCAACTTGAAAAGACTACTCCTGTCCTGAGCGACCCGAGGTCAAGATTGGAGGCCATCTTGGCTCGATCTCTAGCCACAACGAAGAAGGAGAAGAAGCCTAAGGTCCATTCCAGGATAACCATGGACGCTTCTGGCTCCCGGGCTGCACAAGTAGCAACGCCAACTATTGGCCAGGATGGAGTAAGTTACAATATCTCCACGATCGACCTAGGGACAGCCACCAGGGAACGTGGTCGGACATCTGAGGAGCAGTGGCCACGGTGGTGCATCTGATTAAGCAGGATAAGATCACCAAGGATGAGTTAAAGGCGCAGGTTGCTGCCCTAACCGACTACATCCAGCAGTGGTCTTCAATAGACGACCTCCCCACTACCTCCACGGCCGCGCCATAGCTACTCTCCAAGGAGCAGATAGATAAGCTAGAGAGGAGGAAAAACTTAGAAAAGACCACGGAGGACTGGTTCAGCAGGTTGCAAAGGTCGGAAACGTAGGGATCGGCTTGGCTGTGCAATAGCCAACAAGTTCCTAGACTTGATTCAGTCCTTGGAGGGCACGAGGAAGCTCTGCACCAACTTCCCTGCGATCTACGACTCTGCCTTCCGAAGGTTGAGGCCATCCTTCAAATGCCAGAAAGCACGTGGGAGGAAAAGCTAGAACTGAGGAAGGAAGATCACTGGTTGGTGGACATATGGCGCAGGGACCTCATCAACCGAAGGGAGAGGATGGAACAGATCCAGGGCAGGGTGGATCCAGATATTGCATGGATCAAGGAGATCCGAGCAGAATGCGCCGAGTACCTCAAGCTGATGACGGGCCATGATATGCCCACGGTGCAATTAGATGCGGAAAAGGTCAAGTTGTATTTTGAGGAAAGGATGAAGGACGGGACAGCCAGAGATATCACAATGGACTTCTTGAGTTTCGCTGCCCGTGCCTTCGATAGATCAGAGCTTTTTAGAGATCAGGGCTCAAAATATGATGAGGACTGGAAGTGGCTAGAAGAGAATGCCAAAGAATGGAGCTACCAGGCGTTGAGATGCGAGATCCTCGAGATCGATAAGCTCCAGGCCGTAATCCTCAAGCATATTGAACACGCAGCCTCCGAGGAGCAACCCGACAGCCCGGCCAAGGAAGAAGACTTCCCAGAAGAGTAGCTACAGCCAAAGAAACAGCAATTAGCTACAGGACGAAAATGCAAATAGTGTCATCCACTAGATGACAAAATAGGGAAAAGACAAAAGATGTTTTTTAATTGTAAATCTATTTGGGGGTAGGTGAAACCCTAATTTGTAATGAATCGTGGCCACACAATGGAAATGAATCTTGGCCATTCATTTGGTTTTTTGGAAACTATAAATAGAGCACTCCCCTCATTTGCAAAAGTGAGAGTTGAGTTGTTGTAAAGACATGCTGCTGAAATTTATGAGAAATAGCATTGACTTGGTGCATTTCCTTGTTTTCTCTCATGTTAATTGATTCATTTCTCCAATCTTAGATGTTTAACTTAGATCTATTTGCTGTTTAGTTAGCTGTTCATGTTATTTGATAATTTTAGGAATGCTGTTGGCTGTTCATGAAAATTCCTGCTTTGTTGATAACTCCTTAGTCCATACTTTTTGCTGTTTGCTGAAGGTAGATAGCTTTGCAAAGTTAGCCTGGACCTGATTTAAGCTGCCTCAAACACTTATCTTTAGTTCATGCATGTATGTGGTGGATGAAGGATAAAAATTTGCAGCCCTTAGAAGATTGCACGATTCCCATGATACTGTGAAATCCCTGGTTAAGTGGGATATTGTTTTGAAGGAATTGTCCATTGCAGGGACTCCATTATCACTGTTCGCAGCAAGCTTTAGGCTTAGGAACTTTTCTTCCCCTTCGCTCTTTTTTCACTTTCTTTAGAAACTAAACAACACCAAGGTTCATTGCACTTTATAAAGCCAAATCTAACTATTAGATGGAGTTTGAGACTGCTGTTTGAACCTACAGCCAAGACATAACTGCTTTCATGCTAAAAACTCTTTTTTTTGAAGATCCAACTTCATGCTTTGTGCCCATACTTTGTGTTTCTGTAAGGCCGCCTTGTGATTCCAGCAAATCACATCAAACTACTGAGGTATCTTAGCATTGTCATGACCTGACACCCGAGAGACCTTGGGATAGTGTTCTGCAACTCGATTGTGGAAGATTGTCTTTCAAGAGAGGTAGTGCACCTATGCACTGCCTGTGTTGAGAAGTGCATAACACCATCAGCTCATAGTTGAAGACTGCATACAAAAGGTCATTATTATGATTGTTATGTAAGTAGAAGTCATATCAGAGATGCGTTGCAATACAAAGTCAAATATGACCCATACTATCATGATGTTGCAATAAGTTTTGAGCACTTAGAGCAATTTCCTGAAACAAGAACAAACATATCGAATATGCTACACACCGTTGAAACTAGTGAAGACATGATGGTTCCAAATAATGAAATTGACTCTGATGGGGATGATATTGAACATACCACAATAAACACATCATCATTTATGGCTAGACTTCCAAACAGATGCCGTGAGTTAGAAATTATTAAGAAAACATTGGACCTTGAGGACAACACAAACAACATTATAGACTGGCTTGAAATAAACTCATCACCAATAAATGAATACAATACTGAGGGGTTGCTTGATATGGCATTTCCAACACTCTTTCCAAATGGAGTTGCACTAAAAATGCAACCACGAATTAGGGAAGTACACATGCATGAGTATGCACTCCACTTAATGAGATTTCATGACCATAGATTTGGAAGGCATCCAAGGTTCTGATATTTCATGCTTAATCTTATGATGCAACATCATAGCCAGGGGCTTGCTATAGTTTTCATTAAAAAAAATGTAGAAGAAAACATGCCAACCACTATTGAGGACCTCGAGCACACTTGAAAAACTTACCTGACACACAATTAGCTCAAGAGCTCATGCACTTTGGCTCTTCAATGTGGGGCACAAGACCATATTGGAACAAGTGTCGTGCTGAACTAACAAATATGATCAACCAAATAGGGTCTCCCACTCTATTCTTCACATTAAGTGCAGCTGACACAAAGTGGCCAGACCTACAATGTTTGATCTCAGATGGTGTACCGGTAGGAATGTAAACAAATAAACAACGCTTAGAAAATGTAGTCAATAACCCCCACACCACATCATTATACTTGCATCAACGATTCATAGAGTTTTGTGAAGAGGTAATTGAGAAACTCCTCAACGCAAAAGATTACTGGTACAGGTATGAGTGGCAGCATCATGGCACTGCACATGTACATGGATTCCTTTGGCTCCATGATGCACCAAACATGGATAAACTTGATTGGGATGACAATGTAGCAGTTCAATAGGCTAGGAAATTCTTTGACAAGTATGTTAGTGCTTGGAATCCCTGTGCTACATTAGCAAGAAACAACTTGATTTTTCGATCTTTGCTAGATGATCCTTGCTTACTAGACACAACAAAAATATTTGCTACAGACGCCTCTCATGACTATGAAGAGATCATCAACCATGTCCAGAGGCACACAAAATGTAGAGAGGGGACATGCTTGCGAAAGAAAGGGAAAAAACTAGAGTGTCGATACAAAGCTCCATGGAAAGAGCAAATTATATCTACCCTATCACGTGACATCTGTGGGGAAAAACAATATGAACCTGCATGGAATGATGATAGGCTAAACATACACAATCCAGAAATGATTTCAATATGGAGAGCCAACGTAGATTGTCAGCCTGCCATCTCGCGGGCAGTTGTTCTGAAATACATTGCCAAATATGCATCAAAAGTAGAGAGAGCATCTGAGACTTGTACTGATATGCTAGCAAGAATATCTGCAACCCAAAAAATAGATGTCCTGGCCCTTGCAGCATACTAAAAATTCATGGCAGAAATCGTGGCAAAGCATGATATTGGAGCACAAGAAACATGCCATATGCTTCAGAAATTGCCGCTTATTGTTTGTAATAGGCCTTTTACATCTTTGAATGTTGGATGCAAAATGTTCCATCGAATAACAAGAGGACCAAATGAAAGCCACCTACAACCTAGCTACCTTCATTCGTACATTAATCGACCTCTAGAATTGGAAACAACAACGCTACTTGAATATGCACGATCTTTCTCGTACTCTGTGAGTCGCAAGGGATGCAAGTGGAAAGAAAAAAAGGTCAAAGCGATTGTCAATGTTTTTCCAAAGTTCTACACCATCCCAGACGAGGGCTCAGACCAGTTTGAAACATTTTGTTGGAGTGAGCTTCTATTGTACAAACACTTCCGAAGCTTGGAAATCGACATAGGGATTACTATGGTTACAATACTTGCAAATTGGAAGCAAATGAATGCATCCAAATATGATGTATGGCATGTCCCTCGCACTGCCCCCTTGGATGAAAACACCAACAATGCAGAATCAGACAGCGAAACTGAGATGGACAAAAGGGACATAATAGAAATGAATGAATGGGAAATTATTTTCGCAAATGGGACCTTCAAACAACATCAGCCTAAATGAGCTTGACCTACTTGGCAAGCGTGAGTTTGATAGCAGCTACAGATGGGAACAACCTGCAGTGCCCCAGGAGCTTCATGAAATCGCCACACAATTCATAAACATGGAAAAATCATGTAGCCATGAAAGGAATGCTCCAAGTAAGTATGATGTCCCAGACTATACATTATCATCCAAACAAAAACTAGCACTCACACATATTATCAACCATAGCAAACATCACTCAAATAAACCATTGCACATGATTATTCAAGGGACAACAAGTACAAGGAAATCATACTTGATTGCTTGCATAAGAAAAGCACTTGATAGTTACAATCTGCACCAGCAAAGCCAGCTACTCACATTGGCTCCTACAGGGGTTGCTGCATTTAATATGCATGCATCGACTATACATTCAATGCTTCTAATTCCTGTCAAAGAAATGCACCCACTGCAAGGACAATCATTAATAACATTTCAGGAAGAGATGAAACACATAAGATATATGTTGATTGATGAGATGAGCTTCATAGGACCAAAGTTGCTACTGAAGATAGATGCGAGACTACGTGAGGCCTTCCCACATCGACAACATCTTTATTTTGGTGGGGTGTCAATAATCCTGATTCGTGACCTTGCACAACTCCCGCCTATAATGGACAAACCTATTTACACATCACACTCAAATGCAAAAACACTATGGAGCCAGTTCATGACCATTGTCACCTTAGAAACAATGTTTCATCAACAAGGTGAGACTCCAGAACAAAGACAATTTCGTCAACTGTTGCAAAACATACACAATGCAGAAGCATCACAAGAGGATTGGGAACTTTTAAAGACATGCACAGACAAACATCTCACCTCTACCAAAAAAGAAATGTTCGACAATTCAATGCACTTGTTTGCTACCAATGATTTAGTTAGACTTCACAATAGAAGAATGTTAAAATTGTTAAACCGTCCAATTGCAATAAGTGCTGCAACTACCACCAGGACTGAAGCAGATAATGCAACTATTGATGAACAACTTGAAAAGTAGGTATTGCTTTGTAGAGGGCAACGCATCATGCTAACAACCAACATATGGACACAAGCAAGACTTGTAAATGGAGCTCTAGGTGAAGTTGTTGAGATAGTTTATAGCCCTGGTTCCAGACCACCAGATGTTCCACTTTATGTTGTGGCAAGGATCGATAATTATAGTGGGCCAGCATGGAATGAAAATGACCCCAAAAGTATACCGATAATACCTGTATCATTGGGCAGCCGTAGGCAAATTCCGCTCACAATGGCATGGGCTATTACCATACACAAATCCCAAGGGCTGACGCTGGCCAGAGCAACTATCGACATTGAAAAAATAGAACGGCAAGGACTAACATTTACAGCTATATCCAAAGTGAAATTGTTGAACAACCTTCGTATTCAGCCAATGTTCTCCTTTGAGAGATACTCAAAAATGCATAACCACCCATACACAATTATGAGAAAAGAAGAGGAAGCCCAATTACAACAACTATCTCTAAAAAGTCAAGGTACACAACTCTTTTCCCTTTCTCCCTCATATCTCTCCTATTTATTGTTATATCAGCAATTTCTCTTTTACAAATTGACCATGGCCTCAACATGTTCATGTCCTTTGGGTAATTTTCTTATTTTATTAGCAAAAAAAATAGTTCCCATTAATAGTGTTATGATAAATTGAACATGAAGCAATCATTGTACATGTCAACAAATAATGCTTCCACCTAACCATTCCATTTCTTTTGCTTTGCAGGCCTTCAAGACAAATGGGATATATCATAGCCCCTCACCATCAAACACCAATAATTGTACTATATTTTGTTCAAAAAAGTTTTAGTGCAAAATTGCTCATCAATGTTTTGACTTTTCATAGCACAAATTTTGTATATCATGAAGTACCAACAAATGTACTTGGTCCAGTTGAGCTGTAATGTTGCAACCCTTCTACCATTTAAGATAATATATTGTGCTATTCATCCACTTGGCATATTCAACTCTACTTGCATCTTCAAACAACGTGTTCATATTCAACTCTACTTGCATCCCATCACCCATTCACATTTGCTATGAATAATTGCTCTTGCAAAAACCAAATTGCACTTTCCCCATGCATTCTCCCCCTCTCTGCCCTTCGAATACACTGCCATAGTATACCCTCCTATCGGCGTAACCATTGCGCCTTGCTGAGGTGCAAGCGCTAGTATACTTAGTTTGGGCAAATATGAAGGCATTGACCGACAATCTGAAAATAATACAAGGTAATATAAGTGTCTCGTCCTAACAGCTGTCAGGGAATCCAATTCACAGGTTCAATAAAATTGCGCAATAAATTGAAGATTTGTGATAAAGATAACGATATGTATACTTACGTAAGTGAAGTTACTACTTGTTCGTGAATCTTTCCCTTGAATTCATCGTTGCCCTCATGTTCCATGAGCCACACAAGGAACGCCGTGAAGGCTAGGAATGCCCCCGTTGCCGCCCACAACTCCGCAGTGAATGGATGTAGAAATGACCACGGTCGCCCTTGCAATCTTTTTATTGGCACCATCATCACCAGACCTGTTTGCGTATATGGTTGGGTGAATTCAACTTCCAACGAGCGCCTCCACATTATTGTCGCGTCCCCAACCACCGCGTCGAATCCCTAAACAATCAAACCAGTAGCTTAAACATTAGTTTTCTTGATCCAATATGCAAATTCTGATATAGTAAAAACATAAATCATCAATAGTTGTAGAGGGATTGGGGAAAAATTAAGTTTTTGTGAACCATATAATTTATCAATGCATTATAGCTAGACTCCGTTGAATTGCCTTTGTCAAAATCCCTGTAAACGAAAGGCAGTTTGTATGGGAGTGTTTCCACAACAGCCTGAAATTCATCATTCGTGAATTCTGAAATCTTGTCGATCGTCATGTTAATTTTCCCAAATACAAGTTTTCTGAAGCCGTTGGGTACTTGTGCGGTATCCCCAGGCCAGATAATAATCCCAAGCTTGTCGTCTTCTTTGTGTGCAGATTGAAGCCGCCCACTATCTTTTCTCCAAAACCCAACTGTTTTATAATATTTTCCAACCACGTTAATGATCTCATACTCACAAACTTCCAAATTATAGCTAACAGGCCAAGAAATTGCTTGAACAATCTCCCGACGAAGCCGCTCCCCTCCGATTTTTGTATCATTTGAACGCAAGGTACCAATTGCAATTGCAACGAGCTTAAGGGACCTGTACGCTTGTATCCCAATTCGGTTGACGCCATCGTCTGAAGAGTTGAGCTGCAGCCTCTTCCGCAATTCTGTGAATTGGGGTGTTGCAACGCTTTTGACTCCCACAATTCCTTCCAATGTTGTGAAATTTGAAGAAGACAGACAATCGAAAGAGGAAGCAACAGAGTCCGTGACGACCCAAACATAGCCTTCACTCATCATGCTTAACTTTTGTGCTATGGAGAACATGTTGAGAGCCACGTCCACACTCATGTTCACAAGGAAGACCCTAACAGCACTTGTGTTATTCAATTCCGCTAAGGTTTCATTAATTTGGTCTTGTCTTGAAACAGAAGAAAGCGCTGCTGTCCTTGAAATTGTCGTCCTGTTCTCACACTCCTCCTGAAAAACATGCAGCGCCTCAGTCAATGAGTAAACACCACTTAACCAGAGTTCATCGTCCTCGTACACCACCACAACGGACTTCCATTTATAGTAGGTTGTAATGGCTGCAATGGCTTTCATGTCATCATAACGATTCGGAGTTGTGGAAAGTAAATATGTGGACTCACTTGCAACGCCAAATCCGTGCGCACCGCCAAATGACAATATCGGAACCTTAACTTGTTCCGCTATAGCGCCCAAAAACTTCGAAATCTTCGGATCCTGCACCAGGATTGCCGTATTCGGACTGCTGAACACCTGCATAACTGTGTAAAATCTTTCCCAAATAAATGTATTGTGAAAATTGAACCAAACAATTTCAGATGCAAACACTGTTGGAAGTAATTTCTCCCAAGGATGAGGTTTGACCACCGACAAAAATCTGATCTTTCCAGCACATTCTGGAATATGCATTTACTCCATAAGCTATCCAATTTACGTCACCTACAATCGGATTTAATCTTATCTCCGCCACCTACTGCAGATATTACTGTCCCACGCAGGATATTTTGTTCTTATCCTTATCTTGCCTTGTGCATCGACTGCAATGATGAACTGCCCTTCTACAACTATATATACAGTTGCCTGCTGTTATGAAGTTTATCAGATGGTAATCTGATCACAGATATCAGATACTACTCTGATCACAGATATTAGAACTTTGCAGAGTTCTGTATCTGTCTTGTAATCATGATCGATCATTAGATATATTATATGATGCTTAGATAAATTCTCTTAAGCTTAATATCTTCTATGCTTCCGTATTTGTTTCTAGTTGTTAATTCTGTTTGTTTGCATTTTGTTATCTCCCTTCGATCCTTCAAATTGGTATCAGAGCTAGGATAATAGGAAAGGGAGATGAGGTTTGGTTCTTTGTAGATTGCAGTCAAAGGGAGATCACTGTGCAGAAATCATAAGATAGGATCGATGTTGCTGCCTGTGAAGAAGTCTAAAGGAGATCCTTGCCATTGCAAAAGCCATTGTGTCAAGTTTGAAAGGTCTTCAGAGATCTGAAGATGCAGATCTGTTAGGAGCCGCTCATGTCCAAATAGATGAAGCAGATCTAAAAGAACAGTAAATTGCAAATTGTAAAATGAAGAAAGCAAGTCAAAGATCGTGGTCGTAGTAGCCGCTCCTGTCCAAATAGATGAAGCTGGACTTCCCATTGTTGAATCGAGCCACAGAGGGAAGGTGTCGAGTGCCAGCCTGCAAAAGAAGTATTTAAATATGACTGCAGTCATTTTGTTGTTGAAGAATCGCCAGTGTTGGAGCTTGCACGAAAGGAGATCGTTGTTTGAACAAAAGATGCAAGGAGGAGTCGTAGCCAAAGGAATCCGTCCAAGTAGATCGTGGAGATAAGAGCCAAGTCACCGTTTGGTCCAAGTCAAACCGCCAGCTTAATGGTGAGTGCCCGAGTGTGAGGAAAGTCATTCTCAAAGAGCGATTGAGGAAGCTATTGAAGCTTGTTTGAAGATGTCGCAGCCAAAGAGGTGTTCGCAGCAGACTGGAGTTGCAACCAAAGTATGTGTGTGTTGCAGATATTTCTTATAGCCATCGTCGATAAAAGTCTGAAGACATCGCTAATAGTCCGAGTGTTGAAGAAGACACACCTCTCGAAGGTCAGTATAGTCGCTGCCCAGATTTGAACTGGAGAACCTTAGTGTGTCCAAGAAGGAAGGAGCATATAATCAAGCTCTTCGCCCAAGCCAATAAGAAGCCTGGAGAGCCTAAAGAATTTGGTCAAGTATAGAGCCCAGAGAGATCCGAAGGAGTGATTGCAGTCAATGGAATCATAGAAGAAGATAGGCTGCCAGTCAAAGAAGCCACCAGTGTTTGAGAGAAACTGGCAGGTATGCATTTAAGAAGATTGTATTGTGGTTTAGTAAAGCCATATATTCTGTTATTTAGTCCTGGTATATTGCTTTGAAAAGCAAATTAATAGTGTAAGCATATAGTGGAGGATTTTCATCAAGAGATTGAGAGGTTGGAAGATACATGCCAAGGAAGAATCACAGTCTGTGTATTGTACTTGATTTGTTGTAAGGGGTGCATGATCGGTTGTACCCAACACCCCCGATGTTTTTTGGTTTAACATATTGATGATCCATGTATGCGAAAAGGAATCCTATATAACTAGCGAGTACAACGACTAGTTACCCATGTATCTCGGTAGATGGAATTCTTTTAATATGGACTCAATAATGAATTTTGATGTAGGTACAGATGGAGAAAAGCCCAGAGTGATGATGTTTCCCAATGATGATAATTTGGGGAGTCATGTGTGAGCTTGGGTTGTGGTAATCCAAAACCACTTGTACCATTTGTTGAGAGGTTTGTGGTTAGTTGAAACAATTTGAGTGTGAAGTTTGTGGTGATCTTGAAACCACTTGTATGTGAGTATGTGAGTTTGTGGTCATCTGAAACCACTTGTATGCACGGTTTGTGGTTAACAAAGCCTAGTAGGATTCCCGAGCACCTGCAATGTGACTCTATAGGGAGGTGTTGAAGAAAAACAAAGATTTCACACCTGAACTGACGATGGACTGGTCACCAAGAAGACCAGAGCTTGTGGTTAGAGCATCCCAACAAAAACATGGGATTTCCTAGGTTCGATCTATAGTATTTGAAGATTTTGAATGTTGAAACATCATTAACAGAAAATTAATTTGAGCATAGTGAATGCTGAAGCATATATGTTCGAAATTAAAGGGGAGTGTTGGAATTAATTTCTCCCAAGGATGAGGTTTGACCATCGACAAAAATCTGATCTTTCCAGCACATTCTGGAATATGCATTTACTCCATAAGCTATCCTATTTACGTCACCTACAATCAGATTTAATCTTATCTCCGCCACCTACTGTAGATATTACTGTCCCATGCAGGATATTTTGTTCTTATCCTTATCTTGCCTTGTGCATTGATTGCAATGATGAACTGCCCTTCTACAACTATATATACAATTGCTTGCTGTTATGAAGTTTATCAGATGGTAATCTGATCACATATATCAGATACTACTCTAATCACAGATATTAGAACTTTGCAGAGTTCTGTATCTGTCTTGTAATCATGATCGATCATTAGATATATTATATGATGCTTAGATAAATTCTGTTAAGCTTAATATCTTCTATGCTTTCGTATTAGTTTCTAGTTGTTAATTCTATTTGTTTGCATTTTGTTATCTCTCTTCGATCCTTCAAACACAAATTCTTGAAACCATTGAAATAATTCAAGGTATGTTCTCTCCATTTCCAACAACTCCTTGAGATTCTTGAATTGTGAGGTTGAAGCAAATACCATTAGCTTCCTAGTTGTTAATATCTTTGAGAGCAAAGTGTAAAGACATGTTGGATGCCTTTCCCGCAGTCGTATTCATGTCGAGAACTGCTGTAAAATTTACGGTGTCATCAGCGACAGTGGAGACGGTAAAATTAAAGATCTCTAAAATCCATAGAATGTATATTGAAACCAGAGAGACGCAGTGAATCCTACCCATTGCAGAAGCCATAGCTTGGAAGGCTATTTGGGATGAAAATGAAAATGCAATTGCCAAGGAAACAAATAGTATATGCCGTCTCTGTAGTGAATACCCGAAGAAAACAAGGCTTCCACCCAACTTTACTGGGGGATGTTTCTCGAATTGCAAAAAAATTAATTATGTGGACAATGTTTAGAACAATTCAACATCGTCTAATAACTCAGAAAGGAAAAATTCTACTCTTTAATAATGTCAGTGGAATAAGTTGCACCTTATCCTTTTTCACCTGAGATATGCCTAGTTTAGATTAGTTTAGTTCCCAAAAACCGCGTTTCAATTATTTTGACGTCTTTAAATAGCTATAACAACCTCCAAATCTATTCAAGGGATGAGTTTAGAAATAACTTCTTGTTTTTTAGTGGCTTGTGAGTCGCGTCTTTTGCTTCTCGAACAGACTGAATAACAGAAGTATAGGTTGTATATTCTAAGTTGAGACGGATGATAGCCAATACTAGGAAGAGTGAAGAAAATTTCTGCAGTGTTCCACTGTGATCGGTCTCCCATGGTTGCTTATTGCCAATGAGAAATCAAATAGTAGTTTCCTAAGAGGAATGATCCATCACACTGGTTAGCTTGTTTTGTTTAATAGTTTTTTATAAAGGGTAAAACGGGTTTTACAGGGACCCGAAACCACAAAGTTTACAACATAAAAGATAGGAAAGAAAAGTCCAACAAAAACAACTAGCTGTACAAAAGGTAAAAACCAGAACAAGCAGCAACCACCCGCAAAAGATTAGGAAGGTCAAAAAAAGCCAGCAGAAAAGCCAAAAAAATATCGGCCGCGACTAATCTAGAGTCTTCAGGACAAACTCTGTCTCTACCTCCAAATTTTGCATCTCGGGAACGCCCTTCCTAAACGTTTGAATCATTTGTGGAGTGGGGGGAGCCTTCCTCTTCAAATTGGCCCTGGTTCTCTTAGAGATGCCAACATCCTCCTCCTGGTTTCTTTCATTGGATTCCTCCAAGTCAACCACCAGAGATCCTTGTTGGGCTTTGTCCAATTTCTGAGTCATGGCATTGATGATTATGGCGTTGTGTCTGGCCATACGATTGTTTTGCTCACCAATAATTTTGATAGTATTTTTCATTTTTTTCATCTCAATTTCAATATTTCTATTTTTTCCAGCTTGGTTCTGAGTGTCATTGCTGAGACCGTGATCTCTTCGTTTCACCTCTATTTTTTCAATCGCCACTACCTTGGCTCCCAACTCTTCCAGCTTACTTTGCAGGGCCCAGTTTTTTATCTTTAGCTCGTTAATTTCATTGAAAGTCCATTTCGAAAGTTCAAAATGGGTATCAACATTATTTCTAGCTAAATTCAAAACATCCACAGAGGAATCCCTATCAATGTTGAGACAAGTATTAATAGGGACAAGAGTAACAGGGGACCCAGTTCTAGCAATTCTATCCACCGATGGTTCAACAAAGGGCTTAGTATTATTAGCACCAGACGCCTCAGAGTCAGGGGAATCTTTGGAGTACGATACAAGGTTTTTAGCCTTAGGATTCTTATCAACAAAGCTGGTTTTAAGGGAGGGGCTTCCCGGCTCAGGTACAACACAACCTTTAACAGTAAGAGGGTTAGGGTTTTTCTTGCCCGAATAGACAAGAGGCGGATTAAGGACAGTTCTAGCTGGACTTAAATTGGGAAAAAACCCCGAGCAGCTAGGTTCATTATTGTCTTCCTCAGAGTCAGGGGAGGCATCAAGATTAGCAAGGACAGACATTTTTTGGTAATGCCCCACAATTAATCTAATCAGACTAGTATGCAAAATAGGGAATCTTCTAGGGTTTTTCTTGTGGTCATCCAAACTTTTCCTCAAAGAGCAGAAAAGATAGTAGGGGAAAGAAACCCTTACCTTGTAGCGGAAATGGTTGAGCAAGGCAAAGTGATAACCATAGACCCTGGTGAAATGACCATCCATAGTTATGTACTCCATGATGACATGTAGGACCTTTCTCCACAGGGCTTTTATGCTGTCAGCATCAAAGAAGCTATTAGCAATTTTTACTAGTTTCAGTCTTTCTTTCTCTTTTTTAGGAAATCTAACGACAACATCGTCAGAAAAAACCCTATCCCTGAAAAAAAATTTCCCATCAGTTGACATTCCTGTCACTTCAGCTATCAGTTTTTCGTTGAGCTCAACTTTCCTACCCAAAAGGGTAAGATTCTCATTATCCCATTTTTTCTCAAAAAGATCCGTAGCCTATTGACTGGAACCATGGAGCTTCTCTAGAAACAAAACTAGCCCCCTGCTTTTAACTTTATTCCAAGCCTTAGCATTTCTTGTGTGCATCTCATAGCTGTCCGGCTCAATTCTTTTCTTTTCTCCACCCATCTTAGCGAACACAGTGGCGCACACAAACACAAGATCTTTACTAGAACTGGTCCCGCTAAATCTAAGAACCCACAAAGCGTGCCAATCCACCTTGCAGACTAAGTAAATAAGCTCGGTCCCATACAATCTAATGATTGTGATGTGATAACTCCATCCTGTCCTCACTAAAGAGATGACATGCCTCTTGTCCATGTGATTTATCATAATTCAATAAAGTGCAGACATTAACACTTAGATAATTAAAATTTAACCAAGTGCTCTAATCATTACTCCTAACCCCTTCATTAGCAAAA
>VDFB02079807.1:0-25886 GCA_007258455.2 Sequoia sempervirens | reverse complement strand
TTCTTCAACCTACAAAATGCAAACAAAATCTACTCCCTGCTCTGATACCACTATGATGTAGAGTGGCAGGGGAAGCACCCAACTTGACACACTTGTTCAACTATACCCTTCAATAAGACAATCTGATCATACAACTTGAATCACAAAAGCAAACATCACCACATAACTTGGGGATGATTTGGACACTCTTAATATGACAAAATATGAACAAACAACCAGACTTTGCTCATAGAAACTCTCATTCCTCCATCGTTGCCATACTATCCATGCATTCCTTCTAGCACTCACCAATAGGACAATCATGATAAAAATTTGTTAAAGGAAAATAACAAAGGAAGAAACCATGTTTTAGACTTCTTACATAGACCCTTATAGATCCCCAAAAGAATAGGACCAAACACCAAGAGTAGGTGTATCAAATAACTAATTTACAAGCCACCAAAAGGCTTCATTTAGCTTGTGCAAAGAAGGAATCAACTTGTCAAGGCACACCCAAACACCCATAATTCCTTTAAAATACTTCAATAGGTTCCCCAAGACCTTTTCCATGCTTTCCATCCATTATATTTACTCAAATACTCAAAAATCAACAAATAATGTATTCAAATGATCACATTTTGGATTGTACAAGGCAAAAACCAGACCTAGGGCATCACATAACTTTTGCAAACCTCCATTTTTCAATCTGAAACAAATTGCAGCATGTAAAAGAGTTATAAATCTACCAATCCACCAAGTTTCATATTTTTCCCACAATGGAAATGGGAATTACATCCATTTTGGTGACCAAACCCTTGTTTTGCAAGGTTCCAGACCCACTTTCACTAAAATTGATGTAACTTACTCAATACTTCATGAAATTAACTCAAATCATCGCCAAAAGAAAGAAGAATCTTCCCTCTTTCAATCCATGTGTATTAGAAGGCTGTAGAGTGAAGTAGCAGACCGTACCACACACAAGAACAAGCAAAAATTCTATAAAATAAGAAAAAAATAGAGTTTTCTTTGTATTGGTGCTTCAAAACTTCAACCTTCATGCCTCGACCCCATGGAGGCTTTATAAACATGTTCCCATCCTCCCCAACGTCCTTTAACTAATTTTTGAATAAAGGAGCCGTTGTTAAGGTGTTTACAACATTAAAATGAGATTACATCATATTGTCAACATGACAACTTTGCATTTTGTGAAGCAACGTTTAATTCTAAACTCTTATGACTCCTAAAACCACTCTAATGGCTTCAAAATAGCCTTATTACAACATTTAAACCCCAACCTTGCATATCCAAGCACAACTTTAGGATTTTTCCTTCTCAAGGCTTACATGACAACATTTTTGCAAGATTGCAATTTTCTACATTTTGACTCCAAAACTTAAAGACTCACCCTAGATCTTACTCAATGGTCTTATTAGACCTTATTGAAGATTAAAACACTCAAAAGACTCAAAAATAATCTTCCTAACCTATTCACCATTAAAGGATCCAAAAAGGAGGTTGAGGTGTAGGTGCTCCTGCAGACTGAAATGATAGAAAGGTCAAATAATAGACAATACTCACAATATCAAAGTGGGATAGTCCAAAAGGAAAGAAGGCATACCTTGCATAAGATTATTAGAAGACAAAGTAAGATAGATGCCTCTAGTGGAGTAGGATAGTCATAAGGCTAGTCAAAAAGGATCCATGAAATCAATGGTATCCTGATGTCTCTCAAATCTTGAAAGGGATTATTAGAAAGAAAGATATTATGACAATCATGGAAATGTCATTATCATAAAAGATTTAATGTCAAGGGAAGGAAAGGGATGCAATGCAAAGCATAGAGAAGCTCTAAAATCCTAATGCTATGTGGCAGGGATAGGTTTGTGAAGGGAAAGGAAATGATACAATGCTAAAGATATAATGTGAAAGACTTGTAACAATGATAGTGACACGAGGTTTTTTTATTAATGATAGAAGTGAATCATATTTCATAACATGTTTTTGAGTTAAGAACAATGAAAATTCTATAACAAGAGAAACCTCACAAATAGTAGCAAGAAGATCATGAGTAAGATGCAAACAAAGGTTGCAGGTTTTTCATTGAGGAATAAATTATAATGCGCAAGGGAGAAAATTTTCAAAAAGGTTATGTGCATCAAGTCATAAGTGAGAAGTTGAAGATAGAGTAATCAATGAGATTCAAAGTTGTCTCAAAGGAATCATTTTAGGAATGACAATAATAGACAGAGGATAGTCTCAAGGGGCTACAAAGAGAAAAGTACCATGAACAAAAATGGAGTTAGATGATTTTATGAGATTCTGGATAGTGACCAACATTCAACATCTTTCAAAGAATGTTTCCCCCAAGCCTATTATAACATTCCCTCTTTAACAGGAGATATGGAAACTTATTGTTGTAAAACTATTTTACTATCATCCATTCTCTTTACCTACTAGTGGTTTGGTTTATTGTGCTCTCTCACATTTTCAAAAGCCACATGAGCATTGAGCATAGTGATATAGCTAGATCATCATCTTTCAAGAGAATGGATGATAAGAATAATGAGTAGTACATAAGAATTCAAAATGATGGTAATAAAAAAATGCATGGCAATCCATTAGAGATACAATCATATTCATGAAGATGACAAGTTTGTAAAGTACAAGGTACTGTAAGTAGTAGTTTGCAGCAAGAAAAAAAGCATAGGCTAGAAGATATATGGTCATAACAATTAGTTTTAATGAGAAACATTTCTAAGGAGATATATTCCAATATTACCTCTAGACCACTATGGAATAACAAGTTCATCACAACAATAGTGTTCCATAACAACTATTACTAATTTTGTAGAAGACATAATGCATCATCAAATGTATTTCTTGTGAGTGTTGACATGGTAGTCTTAGGGTAAGAATTTCAGTAGGTTCTAATGAAAAACCATGGTCATGAAAGTGAATAAGAGATCAATGAGGAATATTACAATCATAAGGTGATGATGTTATCATTTAATCAAGACTTGGAAGCAACTAGTAGACAAATTTATAGAAGTCTTAAATAGAAAAAAAGGATAGTCAATAATAATGCTATCATTATAGGGCATATATTCTCCATGACAGTATTGGTGCAAGAATATGATAGTTTCATAAACCTATGACAGTTTGTAAATGAAATTCTAAACTCTATATACTTATGGGTGAGTGCTTTATAAAATAGAGATAATGAGTGCATAAAGGTAATTTGTTCATGGTGAGTGGTAATAGTCAATGTTTCCCAGGGATATATGCATAGTAAGCATGGTTTCGATCGCATGATCACAAGAGAATAAAAATTGTAGTTTTAGCATTAAAATTTTCTTTTAAGGTAGGAAAGAATGTGAAAGTTGTAGGACAATAATTTAGAAAAGTGAGCATGCATAGTTCAATCCTTGTCAATAGATCAATGACTGTCTACCAAAGGAAATTAAAACATGACTTTCTGCCAAGTGTACAATGTAACAGAACTAGGGTAAGTGAATAGTTTAGACTCTTAAAGAGGATTTTTATGATGCATTGAAGGAAGAATATAATTCCATGTCATAAGAGGACCTGATGCCTTCAAACTCAATAAAAAATGTCCTATAAGAAATGTTGATGATAGTACAAGGCACAAGAATACAGTGATGTTTCATTAAGGAAGCTTGATCTAGTCCATGTTTCACATTATGATCCTATCACAGACCTAACTACATATGATAGTGCATTTCCTTTAGTGGTAGTCAAGAAGGGGACCTACTAGATTGATGGGAAGGATTAAATGACTTGTGGTAGTAATTAGGCTATTTGAGAGTAAGTTACATGCATCTAGGGAAGAGTTTAAGAGCAGTTGAGAAGATATAGGATCAGTTACACGATTTGGATAGTCAAGAAGTTCAAAGCAATTAGGAACTAGTCAAAGGAGCATGTGCAAAATGAGGTCAAAATGGACATGCTTATCTTTTCAATGCTATCTTGGAGTATTTTTAGGAGCCAAAAAAAGCATAGGAATGTGGAAAGGGTGATGAATCAATTCAACAATACTTTCTTTGATTTTTTTCCAGGGGGTCAAGGTAGGAAAATAGTTTTCCATCACTCAAGGGGAGTTTTTGACTTGTTCAAAGCTATGACACATGTTATCTATTCATTGAAACAAGATAGTAGAGATTAGCAAAGATTGTATGCTTAAAAGGAATGCCTAATTTCATTCTTCCTTGGTTATTTCACTTTTGGAAAAGGAATTATAAGATGAAAAAGCTTATTTACTCTCTTTTTGTGGCTATAACTCTAATTTTTAGGTTTCAAACTAAAAACAAGCACCCTCATATTTTCAAGTAGTTAGAGCATATTTTAGATTATGTGTACTTGTAAAGGCTCCTTCTAGCAATAAAAGTTTAGTTTTCTACCTTCAAAAGCTTATTTTATTGTGTGCAAACTAGTAATTGATGTTTATTTCTATTATTTTATTAATAAATCCTTAATTATATGTCTTTTTTTGGCACTTTTGAACAAGAAACAACATATTTTATGTAGGTTATAGTTTTTTTAATGTTAAAATAGCTCCTAATTGTGAAGAAAAAACAATTTTCTTCCTTTTAGGACTAAAAGTGTTCAACCTCTCTATAAAAATCTAATACACAAGTAATTTAAAGCTTGAGTTGTGTAAAAATAACTAAGTTATTGATCTTTTATGTGTTAAAACAATAGTACTAGGTCTGAAGAAAACACATTTGGTGCATCACCCACATAGTTAGATTTTAGTTTCATGGCATCCTTCTACTCTTTTCTCAACAAGCGTTAGTTTATTTAGTCTAGGTGAGATACCAAGGGAACCAACCCTCTCTAGAGGTTCTCTTATATCATATGTGACCCACAAGCCTAGAAGAGATTGAATGTTTTGCCAGTGAGTTAAGTTATGCAACTTAGAAAAGGTGTTATTTGGTGATAACAACTATCATTTTGGACTTGTGACTATTTGGATCATGCAAAATGTAAAAAAATAAACCTTGGTTTATTATCACTTTGAACTTGTCAAAATACCTTTTAGGTTTTCAATTAGGATCAAAACATCTCACTTCACATAACAAATTGAAAATATTGACACAAATCATTTAGACTTACATTTTTTTATCTTATCGCCTATTTTAACTTCATGTTTGGAAAAAAAACTATTTCTAAAAATCTAGTTGAATTAGTAAAATAGCTTTTACAAAAACTTACCTTGGATTCACAAGTGTACTCCCAAGGTTTGCAAGTTCATTATCATCAACATCAAACACAACCAAAAATTGAGTCTAGAATCATGTCAAAATTGAAATTTCCACCCATTTGCAAAATAATTCAACATTGATCCTCGAACCTATCAAATTTTTATTGTTTGAGACAACCAAAATATTCAACAAGAACATTTTCATCTAACATCTCCTAGGATTGACAAACTCCTTCATCATTCAAACATTTATCCTAGAGGTATTGAAAATTTAATCTTGAAACCATGACAATGTCAATCAATCACCCAAACTCACTTTCATAAAATTCATACATAGGGTCATCATATCCTATGAGCTTCAATGACATAAATATGGGTATACCTATTCAAAACTTTGGAACACCTTTTCATATGATAGATGTCAATCAATGTCAAAACTTACCAATCTATCAAGCAAATAATCAAGGCATGGGTCTTTATCAAAATAGTATTAGTTTACCAAACCAATACATCTCAAACTAGAACATGTCAAACATGAACAGTTTTAAATGAATCCAAAATGAAACATACAATTCTATACATGGTAGAATCCAGATAATCCACATTCACACCTCAACACAACATCATTCAACAAACACCTTAATATCCATATCAACATCTTGAACATCATCAAAATATTGACTCTCATAATCAACCCAATATTCAACATCAAAGCATTGTATATCAACAAACACAACATCAACAACCAACTTTATCCTTACAACAACATCAATATCAACAATCATCACAACAACATTCCTTACCATCCCACACCAACACTAAACATGAATACACTCCTTTATGGGATCCAATTGAGGTGGTGTTAAACAAAGTAGTCCATGCTAATCTTATCACTCTTCCAAAGTCACTAGGTGATTGTGAACCTATCTTCAAATTCTCATTGTATTATTATTGAAAATGGAGGTAATTATGTAGCTTTAGAACTTGTAAAAATATTATACTGTCGAACTAATTAAGTGTTCTTTGTTATAATTTCTTTGTGGATGATTATCTGTTTAGATTCATTTTACCATTTGTAAAAGTAGACAAAAGATTGTTGAAGAATAAGACCAGAAGATAGAAGTGACACAATATATACCATGGAGAAACCCTTTCAGGAAAAAACTCCACCACCAGAATCAGTAGTGCTTGTATTATTTAAGCTTAGAACAAGATTACAATAATTCCTTATCAATCTTTGCTTGAGATGATTCTTTTTCCTTCAACAATTCTTCTTCACAACCTGCAATAAAATCTAATAAAACTCTCTTCAACTTGTTTCAATTTATAGACAATAATGAGCTTTGTAAACTCCAAAGAGTTTACAATTAAAAAGCACAAAGCTTATCTCACAAAACCTATGACTATTCTTTGCAAGTAGAGTTTTTCTGTGAAAAACAATGTCAAACAAAGTCCATCAATTTGGGCATCCAAAAATGAAGTCATAACTCAACATTGATTACAAAGATATCTTGTAAGCTTCTCCTCAAAGTTGGCGCCCAAGAATGGTCCCACTTAACTTAGCCTTATAAAATATCTTATCATGCAAAAGTGTTAACTCCAAGATGCCAACTTGGGCACCCAAGGTGGGTCCAAGTCAATCTTTGTTAATTGAAACATATCTCTCCACCATTCATGCAAATATCATGCATGATTGATCATCCCCTATTAACTATAAGTAATCACCTATTATCTATCATGCAACTCAAGTCATTATTCATTTATTCCAAGTCAACTGAAGTCAACTAGAATTCAACTAAAACTAACTACATGCAACTAAAGATAAATGAACCATAACTGAACTGGACTGAACTAAATTGAATTGAACTAAATTGAACTGAACAAAACTGGTACTAAACTCCATGCATGTAAACATCAATCCCTAACTTCTAGGATCTTTACATGCATTATAGAAGTGTTATCTTTTTCTCATAATAGTTAACTTAACTTAAGGTGAGTTCCACCTTCCATGCGGGTGTCCCATGTGCTCCTATTTTATAGGAGCTCTTCTTGGGCATCCCAACATGTTCCCATCAATTATAATTAATTATAAAAATAAATTAACATGTTCATTTCATTTGAATTTAATCTCTTTCTAATCCTAGTGTTGGGGAACACTTTCCAAGGACTTGGGAAATACATGAAATAATGTTTAGGATTGCAATTAAATGGCATCCTATTCCCAACATTTTCCCACTTGACAATATATATTGCAATTATTCTAAACAAGGAATCATTATTATAAATCAAATATACGACTCAAGGCCAATGGCCTTCCTACACTAACTAATCAATCCATGCCAAATTCAAATGCAACCTGCATAATCATGGAGCTCCAAGAAAATGATTAATACTCAAAACCAAGATAACTTATCTATAGGAACTAGTTTCGTAAGATAATCTATAGTATTAATCAAAGTGTCAACTTTCTCAATTAATACATTCCCACGCTCAACCATTTATCGCACAAAGTGATACTAAACATCAACATGCTTAGTATGAGAATGATACATAGGATTTTTGGCTAAACAAATAGCACTCTAACTATCACATTCAAGTTTAACTTACTTGCAATTAAAACCAATACCTTTCCCAAGTCTCTATAGCCAAACTTCCTCTTTGGAGGCATGTCAAACCATCGAGTGTGTTGAACTCACATCCAACCAAGTTGTAGGCTTATCGGTCTTCACTGTTGAAAAATATTTTCTTACAAGTAACCATTCCAACATATATCTCTTACCATAAGAGAACTCAAGCCTCACCTATTTCTCCAAGTATCCATGAGGACCTATAACCAACCAATCCATGCCAAACTCCAAATGCAACATAGCACTATCATGAAGTAATCAAGAAAATGATTAATGTACCCAATACATAAGAGAACTTGACAAGATCAATTTCAAAGCTCCAATCATGAATGAGGAGCATAAACATGAAAGCATTATCTAACCGTCTCCTCCAAGGAGATCACATGCATCATAAAATACATAAGCATCCTAGTCTCAAGAGAAAAAGTACCATGCAAAACTCTAAACATGTATCAAGAGTAGACCATGACATAATAGCAAACACTCTAAACCAAGAAAAAACATATCCCCAATCACATGAAGATAACCTTACCAATGATGCATCCACATCACTGCCAACAACTCCCACTGAACTATGGTACGAGCTACACATGGCATCATGACTACCATCCTCGTTATGAAGATCACTCTTTAACATCAAGCAAAGATTCATCACTAACATTTTTACATGAAATGATCAATGCATGATTACCATCATCTCAGGATTCCTTTGTAGAAGAATCAAAACTCTTTTTCTTGTTCTTACAATCCTTCTTCACATGTCCCGGTTTCCCATAGTTCCAATAGTTTACCTTACTTTGTCCTTTGGACTTACCCTTTGCTTCCATGTCTCCCTTAGGTTCCTTTTTCTCAGGCCTACCTTTTACAAAAAAGGCATCTTGTATTTTCATTTTAGACTTCCTCCTCATCTCCTCTAATAGGAGAGTAGGAATTATATTTTCCATCTACGGATATGCACCACTACCACTGATAGCAACAATTAGATTTTCCCAAGATTCTAGTAAAGAACAAAGTAACAAAATGCATTTATCTTCATCTTCTATTTTTATATCTATAGATGCTAACTGAATTAGAATCAAATTAAAATCATTTAGATTATTTGCAACAAAATCACCATCTTTCATCTTTAAAGAATACAACTATCTTTTCAAATACAACTTATTAGTAAGACTTTTAGTTTGATAAATATCACCTATTCTCTTCCACAATTTATAAGCAGTACGATGGAGCTTATAAAATTTTGAAGAATTTTAGCTCAATTCATATGAACCTGGTTCCCATTTTAAACCCTTGTCCCCAAAGTAAGTAAGGTTTTATTCAAAATCATGCAAATGTTATAATTTTAGGTTGACCTGCTCAGTCGGTCACCAACCCCTTAAGTGATCTCTTGAGCCATCTAGCATGTCAGTTCACTGACCCCATTAGCCTAAAAAATTGGTTATCCTTTTCCCCACCGTATCAAGTCTTTTCCTAAAGTCGGGTTTTAAATTTTTACCTGAACCCAAGTGGTCATGTTACCGTCCATTAGACCAAGTCATGTCTATTAAATGAAAACACCACTTGATGTGCAAATTTCAATATTAAAAGATCGGGGAGAAGATCTAGACCATACCCCGCCAGTCCATGAGAGTTAACTACTAGCCAGATAAATGCAACAAGGTTGGCGAAAAGCTGATGCGTGTCCAAGGTATAATGTGGGACCCACTCCCCACTACCACTCCCATGGTCTGACATCTTCAATGAGCGGCTAAGATCAATTTGGTGGAATGATCTTCACTGTTCCCCGCTGGCTCACTGGATTAAAATGGAGGGTACTTATGACTAGCGAGATCATCAAGATCTCAACACCTATCTTGACTTATTCAGACTGTGGATCCCACACACTGTGAAGGTGTCATCCCACATGGAATAACTCTATTGGCTGTGAAAATTTTGGTGGAGCACCGTTGGAAATTAAAGGTGGTCAAACAAGAGCTGACTATTTGATCATCCATCAGGGCAAAAGATTGATGGATAGCATTCAAATTTTCCAAGTAACACGTGATGGGAATTTCTACTCTGTGCAACTAGCTCACATTAATGGTTAACATACTACAGAGCGATTCAGTTGATCTCAATTAGTGTGGCAACACCAACGCTGGTAATCATGAAGAATAATCTATGGATTTCCATGCAAATGGGAAATTAAATAGTGATAGTACATCTGCCAACAAACTTCCTAGGTTACGCATGTGTGTTAGACATTGATTGTGATCCTCATCGTTTCGTGCAATAAATATAGAAGGAATAGCTTCTATTCTTGCCATCTACATTTAGCAGTTATTGATTAAGGTAAGGTAGCATGAGTAATTATCAGAGAAGAAAATGAGAAAACCAATAAGGAAATATGCTCACTTGAGTTCACTGAGGTCTGGTTTCGATATACCATAAGTTGTTCCAGTCATGGAAGTGAATATTTTCACTGAAAATCCCAAACTCGCACCGAGCAAGTGTAGTCGAAGGCTACAATTCCAAGGTGATGCTATAGGAAAAGTGGATGACAAAGGGAAGATCCCAGTGCAGTCTCTTATAGGAGCACAAAGGAAAATAAGGTATGGGTGTGGCTCCTATGGATGCTAGCATATGCCCATCAACCTCACAAGCAATGATTTTGATAGTGACACTGACACCGACTCTTCCTATGGTCAGTATTTGGCTCTATTGATTGATTGTTTTCCCTCTGATGATGAAGTGATATATGGTCTACCGTTGGCAGTCAAAACCCCTAGTGGACATACTGGAAGAGTGTTAGGAAAAGAAAAGAAAGAGGAGGAAGCCAAAGTTTCCTCTCCTCCTCTGGCAATGACTAGGAGTGGTCATGTTTACTGTAGACGTGGAATTGGTAAGGGTGGTGTGAAGGGTAAATAAGAAATTATTGTGTGTGGGGTCTTGAATTTTTGTGTTTATGAAATTTGTTATTGCTAGTGATCCTATTTTTTTTTGTGTGTGGCGTATTCTGGTATTCGACGTCGGTTGTGTGCCCTCATGGAATTTTGGTTACCTGGTTCATTGTAGCTCGAATGGTGGCAAAAAGAATTTTTGTGGTACATTTCATTTCCCTTCTCTAGCGGAAGTTTCATTTTGGCTCTCCCCAATTCCACAATGTCTTGTAGATTCAACATGTGGGGTTTTGAAATGCAAGTGAAGTGCAATTGAAATTTTGATGAAATGAAAATCTATAGTGAAATTGCATTTGAGCCCGAAGCTTGTCGCTCCCTTATCATATAAAAGGTAAATCAAGGCTAATGAGGAAGAGGAAGAGGAGAGGAGAAAAGTGAAAAAGGAAAATAGATAAAAAAATTCTTGTTAGGTCTAGGTCAGGTGTATATGAATTTTACAATAGGAATAGAATAAGGTGCCTATTTTGATCTCTTTAGAAGAACATATACATATTTTCTTAAATTGTTATGAAGATTTGACTCATGAATATAAACGAAAGTCTAGTTCTGATGCATTTTCTCTCATTATGTGGATTTGAGTAAATCTTGAATTGAATTGTTAATGATGTTTTCATTCTTCTTTTGAATGTCAATTTGAATGTATGTCTCTATTTTATGCTTTCATTCAAGTAATCAATTAAATGCTCAAATGGATTCATAGATTTACAATAATTTGTTGTGGATTTGATAAGCAGTTGTGTATCAAAAATTGTGAGCTCAATAATGCAAAGTTATTATGTGGGTAGTCCATTCCATTAAGATTTAGAGTCACTTCTGTATTACTAATTATTGTGTGTATGACTCCATCGCCCAACTCAATAAGGCACTAATCTATCTCCTTAAATATCCACCTAATGGGTTGATCAAATTGTTGCATGGAGGCTAGCCTAGACATAGAATGTGAGTTTACTTAAAAAAATTCTTAAATCTTTACACAAATTTTATGTTAATTGTCATGTAGGAGAGCATTTGCTGAAATGGTAGCAAGTTACTTAGAAACAAGCCAATTTCGTAGTAAGATTTTCATATTTTCCTTTCAGTTAAATTGATGTGTTTTGTCAAGTACAATATCAAATGAACACCAATAGGAACACCCTCCTACATCCCACAGAGCCTAAAGTGCAGAAGATCTTAGTCTATGACTAGATCTTGTTAGTTGGCCAGTCATTTTCAAGAGTTTTGAATATAGGAATTGGCTATTTCTTAGAAGTTCCTTGAAGTGCACTGGAAAAGACACCAATAGAATGGCGACTCTATTGGGGATGCACTTAGAAGTCCAGTGACAAATTGTCTTATCCAAGAGTCATCCAGATCTTAGAGATTCAAGTCTTAAGAATAATTGCATAGAGTCATAGTGTATAGTGCTTTCCATTCATACTTTGGTGGATCTAAACATCTTTGTTCAGATAATTGAAAATTTCTTGCACTTGGAAAGGATTTATTGCAACAAAGACCAAAGGATATGAGTGTGATTCTGTTGTTGGAGAAAACATAGAACAATATTTCAACTTAAAAGAATTTCATGCTTTTGAAATTTGTTCCTCTGTAAGGGAGGTGGTGACTCTATCTGAAGAACCAATTAATTTGTGAAGAAGATTGCAAGATTTTCAAAATTTGCAATCAAGGAAAAGGATTAACAACTGCTACAAAGTTTCCAGGTATTCTCATAAATCTAAAGCAAGTATTATTATATTTGAAGGAAGCTTATGAGAAAGAAGTCAATGTTTAGGAGCATAGATGATTCCCTACTAGATGAATTTGCATTAAGATAGGGAATAGTAATAATTATTTTCATACTTCTTACATACAACGTTTGTAACTATCCATGAAGTATGTTATTCTTTTGAGCATTACCTTTGGAATAATTTCTCTATAAAGAATCAAACTAGAGTATACAGGGTGAAGAAGCCATGTCATCCCCACGAAGGGATTTTGTTATTGAAAGCTATATGTCATTAGTCTTTAGTGGTATTGAAGGTTTCCCTAACTTAATCCCTAAGAATGTTAGGAAACATTTGCCCAAATTTACAGGGAAAAGTTCTAAATTAGCCTCTAAGCATCTGCAAATATTCATGGATGCTATGGGGGATTATGAGGTGAATCACAAAGATTTTGTCATGAAACTTTTTGTTCAATCTTTGAAGGATGATGCCAGGGATTGGAATTCATATTTTCCAGCAAGCTCCATAGCCTCATGGAGTCAGATCATGACAAGTTTCATTGAACAATTTGGTAAGAGGATGAATCCTAGTATGGTGAGAAAGAATTTCATGGAAATCCATATAAATGTAGGGGAGTTAGTTACTATTTTCAATCTCCAATTTGCAAAGGCAATCAACAAAATTCTAGAAGATATAAGGCCAAATGATGTAGAATGTTTGGTTGTATACTTAGGAGCATTTGATAAGAAGATTAGTTTCTTATTAAGAGACAAGGAACCCACAACTTTGCACCAGGCATATCACATTTCTAGCGATATTAAGAACAATTTGAGATACTCCATAATGAAAGGGCCTGCAATTGCTAGTAGTAGTTCTCGTATTACCCCAATTATGAACCAAGTAGATCAGAGGGTAAAAGGATTTGTCAGGGAGGGGACCTCATGGATATTGTATCTACTTTACTCCCAAGAAATGTAGAATGTTAGCAAGTGTCAACTTCACATCAGCTAAGGAAAGAAAAATCTGATATAATCCTTTCTATCAAGAAGCTACATGAGATAAGGAGACATGTAAATGAGACACTATATGACTTATTTTCAAGATTTTGGATATACTGATGGAGGTACATAGGAATTTTAGACCCAGTGATCTAATGTGCATTAATTTTTTTGTGAAGTATATATGTGAGGGTCTAGCCAATGGTCTAAGGATCTAAAGGCTCATAGCCTTGACCAAGTAGTAGATTGGAATAATAGTGTGGAAAGAATTGAGAAGGATCATGTGCCCACATCTACTACTCATATTATGAGTAATAGTTACCATGTTATTGATGATCAAAGGCTAAGATCACCAAGTCAAAGAGAAGTCACAGAATCAGAACAAGTGACTATTGAATGTTGTCATTTGACTAACAACCTAGAAATAGATGTAGACAATAATGATGAGGATGAAGAGACATGATATGAAAACAAAGAGGTGATGCCCAATTATCTTCCTTGGGATGTCATAAACTATGAGCAACCTCAAGAAGTGCAAGATGAAACCTCCAAAGTTGATTTAGCTAACAACCATCATGCATTTGTTAATCAAGGGAATGCACTTAATCCCAATGCCATGGTACACATAAGGAGTCAAAATAATGAGATTGGACTAAAGGAATCTACCATTGAATAGGATTCTTCATATGAAGTGGAGATGGAATCCCTTGCCTCTAGTAGGGGATATGTTAATAGCCTCGCAAATGTGTGTTTCCTAGGCATTGAATAGTTCTCATCATGTGAAGAATGTTGTGAATGTGGGTCAATTGTTGTAGATATGAATGATGAACTTAATAGTGAGATTGCTTCTTTGTGTTCTTCAAGTGATTGTACTAATTTTGAGTACACTGACTCTTTGAATTGCTTGTATCCCGATTTTAAAGATGATGAGATACATCCAATTAATGCACGGAAAATATCTTATTTGATGAATATTTTTTAGATGATGAAGTTGCCAATGACAATCCTTATTTGTGTAGGAGTAATCCTCTTTTTTGAGAATGATTACAATAAGTTTCTGAAAAGTTCCATCAAGGGGCATGTTGCGGATGGTCCATATGAGGATCAAAGTGATGCTAAGGTGGGTAGTTTCATTAATGAAGATGCTACTTCTGATTTTCCAAGTGCTAAACTGCACAAGGGGTATGGAGATATAGATACTAGTAATGAAGCTCTTGAGTATGATGTCAGCTCTGGATGTGATGAGGATATTCATAAAGATGAATATGCTTGCATTGATTCTCATGTGGTCAAGAATTGTATATTTGAAGGAATGGTTGAAAAGTCAGGAATGCATGTTCTATAGGATGATTGCATAGATACTCCCCCAATATTGCCTTATATTGAGGAGAGGGAATTACAGGGTGATTCTATAGAGTATGCAGATATTTCAATACTTTCTCACCCAAGTGAGAGGCAAATCAAAGACATAGGTGACTGTGAAGATCATATAGGACAATGTGAAGCTGCAGTGGAGTTCTTTGTAGACACTCCCTATTTGATTGATATGCTTATGGAAATTCTTTCACCCCATGGGATTAACATTTATGGAAGGTGAATTGATAATAAACTTGGTTATGCTTTATTTCCTAAATGTACTGAGAATTGGTCTAGTTAGAGCCAGAGTGTTTATGAGACCTTCAAGTTTGATGAACAAATTCATGATGATCATATATTTCATGGTGATGTGGAATATGAAGGCTTCACCTTCTTGATTCAGTTTGAGGAATCTCTAATAGAAAGGGACAAAGCTAGAAATGTTTCTCTAGATGGCATAAGCAGTGTTTTTCAAAGTAGTACTAATGATTTGGTGTCACATACTACTCATGTGCATTCATTGTAGAGAAAATAGGTTATAGTTTTTGATAGAGGAAAAGTTGTTCCTGAATTTTTGGGGCCTAGGGGCTCTACTTTGTAAAATTATCTTATGTACATTTTGTAAGTAGTGTAAATATGCTATTTTGGTTTGTTTGTTTCCTATTGGGTTTGCTTTCCTAGTCCTGGTGAGTTTCTTGGTTTTTTCCTTGTACCGTAGTCTGCTTCAACTGGAGATTCTGTTTCTTGCCATACCCACCAGGGGTATGCATCCCCGAGCATGAGCCGCTGATGGAGCTTATAAAATTCTAAAGAATTTTAGCCCAATTTCCATGAACTTGGTTCCCATTTTAAACCCTTGTCCCCAAAGTAAGTAGGGTTTTACTCAAAAGAATGCAAACATTATAATTTTAGGATGACCTACTCATTCGGTCACTGATCCCTTAAGTGATCTTTTGATCCATTCGGCATGTTAGTTTACCAGCCCCATTAGCCCGAAAAATTGGTTATCCTTTTTCCCACCATATCAAGTCTTTTCCTAAAGTTAGGTTTTAAATTTTAACCTAAACCCCAATGGTCATGTCGTCGTCGGCTAGACCAAGTCCTGTCTATTAAATGCTAACACCACTTGATGTGTAGATTTCAAGATTTGAAGATCGGGGAGAAGATCTAGACCATACCCCGTCAGCCCACGAGAGTTAACTCCCAACCAAATAAATGCAACAAGGTTGGAAAAAAGCTGATGTGTGTCCAAGGTACAATGCAGGACGCACTCCCCACTACCGCTCCCATGGTCTGGCATCTTGAATGAGTGGTTGAGATCAATTTGGTGGAACAATCTTCACCATTCCTTGCTAGCTCGTTGGATTAAAATGGAGGGTGGCTATCACTCGTGAGATAAGCAAGATCTCAACACCTATCTTGACTTATTCGAACTATGGAACCCACACACTGTGAAGGTATCATCCAACATGGAAGAACTCCATTGGATATGAAAAATTTGGTGGAGTACCGCTAGAAATTAAAGGTGGTCAAACAAGAGCTAACTGTCTGATAATCCACCAGGGCAAAAGATTGACAAATAGCATTCAAATTTGACAAGCAACACCTGATGTCCATTTCTACTCTATGCAACTAGCTCGTATTAATGGTTAACATCCTGCAAAGTAGTTGAGTTGATCTCAATTCGTGTGGAGATGCCAACACTGGTAATCATGAAGAATAATCTATAGATTTCCATGCAAATGGGAAATTAAATAGTGACAGTACATCTGCCAACAAGCTTCTTGGGTTATGCATGTGTGTTAGACATTGATTGTGATCCTCATCGTTCTATGTGATAAATATAGAAGAATAGCTTATATTCCTATCATCTACATTTAGTAGTTATTGATTAAGGTAGGGTAGCATGAGTAATTATCAAAGAAGAAAATGAGAAAACTAGTAAGGAAATCTACTCGCTTGAGTTTGCTGAGGTCTGGTTTCAATATACCAGAAGTTGCTCTAGTCATGGAAGTGAATATTTCTAATGAAAAGCCTAGACTCACACCTAGAAGGTGTAGTCGAAGGCTACAATTCCAAGGTGATGCTACAGGAAAAGCAGATGACAAAGGGAAGAGCCCAGTGCAGTCTCTTATAGGAGCAGAAAGGAAAATAAGGTATGGGTGTGCCTCTTATGGATGCCAATATTCACCCATCAACCTCACAAGCAGTGCTTTTGATAGTGACACCAAGACCGACTCTGCCTATGGTTGGTATTTAGCTCTGTTGAATGATGGTCTACCCTTTGATGAGGAAGTAATATATGTTCTATTATTGACGGTCAAAAACCCTAGCGCACATAGTGGAAGCGTGTTAGGCAAAGAAAAGAAAGAGAAGGAAGCAGAGGTTTCCTCTCCTCCTCTAGAAATGAATAGGAGTGGTTATTTGTACCATGGACATGGCACTGGTAAGGGTGGTGTGAAGGGTAAATAAGAAATTGTTGTATTGGGTCTTGAATTTTTGTGTTGATGAAATTTGTTGTTGCTAGTGGTCCTATTTTTTTTGTGCATGTGGCGTATTCTAGTATTCGATGTCGGTTGTGTGCCCTCATGGAATTTTGGTTACATGGTTCATTGTATCTTGGATGGCGACAAAAGGAATTTTGGCGGTACTTTTCATTTCCCTTCTCTAGCGGAAATTACATTTTGGCTCTCCTAATTGCACCATGTCTTGCAGATTCAACATGTGGGGGTTTTGAAATGCAATTGAAATTTGATGAAATGAAAATCTATAGTGAAATTTCATTTGAGCCTGAAGCTTGATGCCCCCTTATCATATAAAAGGGAAATCAAGGCTCACAAGGAAGAGGAAGAGGAGAGGATAAAAGAGAAAAAGGAAAATAGATAAAAAATTTCTAGTTAGGTCTAGGTTAGGTGTATATGAATTTCATGATAGGAATAGAATAAGGTGTCTATTTTGAGCTCTTTGGAAGAACATATACATATTGTCTTAAATTGTTATGCAGATTTGACTCATGAATATAAATGAAAGTCTAGTTCTGATGCATTTTCTCTCCTTATGTGGATTTGAGTAAATATTGAATGGAATTGTTAACGATGTTTTCATTCTTCTTTTGAATGTCAATTCAAATGTATGTCTCTATTTTATGCTTTGATTCAAGTAATCAATTAAATGCTCAAATGGAGTCATAGATTTACAATCATTTGCTAGGGATTTGATAAGCAGTTGTGTATCAAAAATTGTGGGCTCAATAATGCAAAGTTATTGTGGGTAGTCCATTCCATTAAGATTTAGAGTCATTTCTTTATTACCAATTATTGTGTGTATGACTCCATCACCCAACTCAATAAGGCACTAATCTATCTCCTTAAAGATCCACCTAATGGGTTGATCAAATTGTTGCATGATGGCTGGCCTAAACTTAGAATGAGTTTACTTTAAAAATTTCTTAAATCTTTACACAAATTTTGTGTTAATTGTCATGCGGGAGAGCATTTGTTGAAATGGTAGCAAGTTACTTAGAAACAAGCCAATTTCATAGTAAGCTTTGCATATTTTCCTTTCAGTTAAAATGATATGTGAAAATGATGTGTTATGTCAAGTACAATATCAAATGAACACCAATAGGAACACCCTCCTAGGTCCCACAGAGCCTAAAGTGCAGAAGAACTTAGTCTATGACTAGATCTTGTCATTTGGATAGTCATTTTCAGGAGTTTTGAATATAGGAATTGGCTATTTCTTAGAAGTTCCTTGAAGTGCACTAGAAAAACACCAACATAGTAGTTTCTTCTAAAACATTCAAGAGAACAACATTAGTGAGACATAATCTTATGGTCCCTCTTTCCTTCTTATCAAGCTTAGTCCAATCCTCATCTGACATTGTTGTAGGTGACTTTTTCTCATTACCAAAAGCTAACCACTGATCTCTCTCTTCAAGGAGATCCTCCATTTTTATTTTCCACATCTCATAATTAGATCCATTAAATCTTTCAATATCTAACTAGGAATTAAAACTCATTGTAACAAATTTATTTTTCAAAATGAGCAATAACACAATAGTAAAATCTCCCACTACAGCGAAAAAACCTTCAAACTTTTAAGAGAAATGTGCGCCAAACTCTACCCAACCATTAGCTCTGATACCAAATGTTAAAAATGGAGGTAATTATGTTGCTTTAGAACTTGTAAAACTATTATATTGTAGATCTAATTAAGTGTTCTTTGTTATAATTTCTTTGTGGATGATTATTTGTTTAGATTCATTTTACCATTTATTGAAGTAGATAGAAGATTGCAGAAGAATAAGACTAGAAGATAGAAGTGACGCAACATATCTCATGGAGAAACCCTTTCGGGAAAAAACTCCACCACCAGAATCAATAGTGCTTGTATTATTTAACCTTAGAACAAGATTACAATAATTCTTTATCAATCCTTGCTTGAGATGCTTCTTTTTCCTTCAACAATTCTTCACAACCTACAATAAAATCTAATAAAACTCTCTTCAACTTGCTGAAATTTATAGACAACAATGAGCTTTGTATACAATTACAAAGAACAAATCTTATCTCACAAAAACTATGCCTATTCTTTGCAAGTAGAGTTCTTCTGTGAAAAAAAATGTCAAACCAAGTCCTTCATCAATTTGGGTGTCCAAAACTAAAGTCATAACTCAGCATTGATTACAAAGATATCTTGTAAGATTCTCCTCAAAGTTGGTGCCCAAGAATGGGCCCACTTAACTCAGCCTTATAAAATAACTTATCATGCAAAAGTGTGAACTCCATGATGCCAACTTGGGTACCCAAGGTGCGTCCAAGTCAATCTTTGTTAATTGAAACATATCTCTCCACCATTCATGCAAATATCATGCATGATTGATCATCCCTTGTTAACTATAAGTAGTCACCTATTATTTGTCATGCAAATCAAGTCATTAGTCATGCATTCCAAGTCAACTAAAGTCAACTAGCATTCAACTCAAACTAACTACATGCAATTGAAGATAACTGAACCATAACTGAATTGATACTAAACTCCATGCATGTAAAAATCAATCCCTAACTTCTAGGATCTTTACATGCATTACAGAAGTGTTATCTTTTTCTCCAAATAGTTAACTCAAGGTGAGTTCCACCTTCCATGCAAGTGCCCCATGTGCTCCTATTTTGTAGGAGCTCTTCTTAGGAATTCCCACATGTTCCTATCATTTATAATTAATTACAAATGTCAATTAACATGTTCATTTCATTCAAATTTAATATCTTTCTAATCCTAGTGTTGGGGAACACTTTCCAAGGACTTAGGAGATACATGAAATAATGTTTAGGATTGTAATTAAATGGTATCCTATTCCCAACAATGATGACAAGGCTACTTATGAGTACCATAGAGAAAAAGTTCAAGAAACATCAAATTATATTAAACTCAAGAACCTCATAAAATACCTCATTGATTAAGAAACAATAATTGTTGAAGAAAACATTGAATATTTTTCTACCAATGATCACATTGGCAATGTCTTTACTTCACCTACTGAGAATGTTGACATACATCAAGACTCTTTTCCAAATCATAATCAACATCCTCTACCAAGTTCTAGAAATGGTCCATTCCAAGATATATTAACATCATTCAATCTCATGCTTATAAATATTGACGATATCCTTAACACGCCATTTAATTCAAATTCCCTTGAGGATCAAGAAACCTTAAAACCAATACCCATATCTGATGAAGAGAATCTGAGTGAAGAGCTACCACCCTCATGTTCACATTTTGAAGAAATCCAAGAGTCCTTTGAAACCAATCCTTTCTTTGAAATTGATCCATGTCAAGAACTTAATCCAAAGTGTATCAAAGATAACTCTAAAAGTAGTCAAGGTCAAGAATTCATATCACCCAAATACTATAATAACATCTAGATTTGTCCAAAAGAAGAACAAATCCATATACCAAGCACACATGTACATTTACCCATGAGATTCTAACTTTTGATGTACACGTAGATGATCTTCCAAAACAAGAGTCTTCTACTCTTAATATCCTTACAAATGATCAAGGCATAGCAAAATCCACAAATATATCAAAAAATAATAATGAAGAAGACTTCTACATGGTTTTTGAATCACAAATATTTGTTGAAGGACAATCAAAAATTGATCATGGAGAAGACCCTTACATGGACCGTGAATCATCAACATATCTTGAGGAACAATTAGAATTAGACACATACCAAATATAGATTGAAAACATTAAGTAGGAGGATATCCAACACTATTAGAACAAAGAATTATGTGTACAAAAGCATGATATTTTGGAATCAGTACAAATAGAAAACACTCTTGAGCAATAGAGTATTGGTTATACAACAACCATAGAATCTAATCATGATAATGATATTTCCATAATATTGGTGGAAACTTTACTTACTGCAAACATCAACATGTGGAGCATGAAGTTTCTTTATGATGAAGCCACTACCAACACTTTAACCATCCATATCATGAATCGTCATCCTCATCTTTCCACCCTCCCATTGGGACCAACAACAAGAGAAAAAGCTATATCAAAGTGTAGACATGAAAAATATACTGATTGATCCTATGCACTTGATCTTGGTTTACTAACTGTAGACACATAAAAATATCCTAGACCCGCAAACCACATTCTTCTATGTTAAACATCTTCTTAACATAATTAAAATATTTAATTATGTCCTATTGTCCAAATTCAATTATTAATTAAATAATTCTTAATTATTTAATTAATTCACATCTTTTATTCTTCCATGATTATTTACATAAATAAACTTTACTTATTTATTTAAATACGCCATTAATTCTTTATAATTAAATAAATTCCTAATTTATTTAATTATTGACCACCTTATCTATTTCATCCTTAATTAAATAATTATCTTTAATTATTTAATTGTCTTATTTGACTTTTCCTCTAAATTTAAATAAAATCATTTATTGAAATTGTACCACTTTCTAATTTCTCTCCAAGTAAATAATTTAATTTAATTATTTACTGTCACATGACCCCCTTTTTGAATTAAATTAATTTTTAATTCAAAATAACGATTTTCCCTCTTAAATCAAGTAATTTCTAATATTATTTGATTTTCCAGCTCCCTCTTTCTCTGTGCCAATCTTATCTCCTTGTCACATGCATTGTCAACCCTTGATTTGATTTTCTCAAATTAATTCTTGTCCACTCATTTTAAATTTTACCTAATGTTTCCAAAACCCTAATTGTGGGTTGTCATATTGAATCTTGTCCATTGATTTTAGGGCACTTGTCAATCTTCAATCTTGGCCATTCATCCAAAAATGCATTTTCTATAAAATGGCAATTTTTCTCTCATTTTGTTACCTCATGCTATCTACATCCCATGCAATCTTTTCTTAGGCACTCTTGACATCTTAGCATTTTGGCATATTTTAGTCATAGTTTATAGTTGCTTACTAGTTGCATAGTTGCATAGTATTGCATTTCATATCAAATCCTTCAACATTTGCTTTGGTCTTGGCATTGTCACATATTGCTCACTCAAAATCTAAGGGAAAACTTCATATTTCAAAAATAGAGAAGGTGTAATGGAGATCAATCATGGAGGTTGAAGACTCAAGGTGGTATCGTTCTTGTTTTCATGTTATTTCCTCCTTTGTGCTTCATTATTACTTTGGGTTTTGATTTATTTAGGTACTAATCTGCTAACCTATATTTTTCCCATAGTTACACTAACATCAGTTTTGCCTAAATCATCTCCTTTGCTAACCATTTAATCGAATAACCCTTATTTGACTAAATTCATCACATGTCTCTTAATTAAATAAATCATTTTATTTGATTAATCCTAATGTTCCTCTTTTAATTAAATAAACCCCTCTATTTGATTAAGTCTGACACCATCCCCTTTTAATTAAATAAATCAAACTTTATTTAATTAAGTCTAAAGTCATTATTCCTCTCATTTTGATTTATTTAAATCTTAAAATCTAAATCACAATGTAAAATCAGCTAATCTCCATTTAAATTAATCAAATTTTGATTAATCCTAATCTTAATCCATCAAATCCTCTAGATTTTGCAACTTGCTCATAAAAATCAATTTAATTAATTAATAAATCTCCTATTTTCATTCAAAAAGGAATCAAAAGATGGAATATTCCCCAAATTTGAAATCTCCCCCCAAAAGTACTTGTCCATCCAACAAGGCATTAAAGGCCTCTTACATGTCCTTTTTTTGAGCCAAGTGCCATTTAATTCATTTATTCTCTCTCTCCAACTTATCACTTCTCCAAATTTGAAAATCCACCTAATGGCATTAATTTGCACATTCATCCAAATGTACTCCACCTTTGTACACTCACATGTTGACAAGTGGCATTGTGTCATTGGTTGGTCTTTTGTCCCACACTCATCCATTTTGCCTCATCCTCCATCTTTCTCTTCTATAAATAGAAGGCTCTCATTTGGATTTTGGATCCACAAGTTCATGCAACATTATTATCTTTAAGTATTTGAGAAATTTCCATCCCTGTTTATCTATTTCATCCATTTTCATGATTTCATAGCTAGGTTATGGCAAAATTTCATTAAGTATCAATCTTGATCCATTGATCATCAAGCTTACAAGGAATTGGGAAAGGGCCATTTTTCACATCAAATTGGCACCAATTCCCCTATGGGATTGAGAGTTTGTTTATTTTGAGCAATATTAGATAGTTTTTATTCATGTTCTTCATTTATTTATTGTTCTTGATATCTCAAATGAATTTCATAGGGATTGATGTTTCTAACTTGCATATGGGACTAATATTGTGTTTGTTCTTCATGTTTGTGCAGGTCTAGGATCACCATTCACACAAAGAAAAGAGAAAGTCATTAAATCAAAAGAATCATAAAATCAAAAGGGACAAGAAAAATTCAAGTGTATAACAAAGAAAAATCAAGAAAATCATAACTATCAAAATCCATTAGTCAAAGAGACTATGGGGAAAAATCAAAAAGGGAATTTCATCCACCAAATATGTCCATTGATGCAAAAGAATCCTTCAAGAGAGACATATAAAGTATATCAAGAAGTTGGTCATAATAGAATCTCCATATCCACCCTTAATTGCTCATCCTCCCAAGTTTGGAGAATCAAGGATTACAAATTGTTGGCCAATCCATCTACATCTCATATTCCCCATGACATTCCACCATCCACTTCAAAATCTATGATATCCAAATATTGTTTTGATCATGTTTTGGCATCAACTCTTTGTCATAAAGACTCGAACAACACTATATCGCAATGTACACATCTAGACAAGGTTAATGTTGATATCAGTAAAGAAGACAAGAACATTTAGGGGTTTCCTTCAAGTGCTTGTATCATAGCAAAGCAACTCCTCTAGACATGATATTATTGGCACATCATGAAATTTAAGCATCTACATCAGAACCATTAGGTGGTTTGACATGATCATAAACCTTCAAAAATCCTAAAAAATATATAATTCAACAAAATCAAAAAAATCAAAAAATTCAAGAAAATAGTAAAGAGAAAAATCATCCTCTAGTGAAATCCATTTTGATAGTGCTTTGGACAAGTACCATGATGAAAACCGTGTAAATAGGCATTATGAGTAGAATTGAGTATCTACATGCACTATTTCAAGCGGAAGAATCTCATCCCCCCTTCATAATAAATCCAACATTCCATCCATTTTTACCCATAATAAATCCATCCATCCAATCCATTTTCATCCATCATCCAAATTATCTTGATCTTGACAAAGGTTTGGGGTGCACTTCACAACTTTCTTATGACAAAATCTTGGCATGGGTCATTGTCATTGATCATATCCTATGTAATCCACCATTATCTAATTCATGAAGCATTATCCAAATAAGCATCCTTTATCTAAACATGTTATCCGATCACAAGATGATTTTTGGCATCCTCCATATAGCAATTCATCCATCTTCCATCCATCTATCCATGCATCTACTCATGTATTCTTCCACACATTGCTAGACACTAAGGGAAGGTATTTGATCTTGCTTTTGAATAACTCTTAAGCCATGTCTAAAATCTCACAATGTGACATCAACATTGTAATCTAACTATCATTCTCGAAAATCTAAAACATCCATAACATTTTCAAAATCAAAAAAACATTCAAAACATCCAAAAAACCTCAAAAACATCCACAACATCTAAAAACTCAAAACATTTGGAAATTTTGAAAATTCCTAAACATTTGAATAACTTTGAAAATCCAAAACAGGCTTAGAAAATCATCACATAAAACCCAAAATAGCCTCAAATATGTTGAAAACTCAAAACTTTCAAATAACCTCAAAAATACCAAAAACAACCTCAAAACATTTCAAAAATTCAAAAACACTGAAATATTGAAAAAGAAACCACTCTTCCCATCTCACTTTCATCCATAATAAACTCTCAACCATAATAAATTGATCCTCACCTTCACCCTTTGACAACACAAATAAAATGGGTACAACAATCAATGAAAAACAAAATTTTCAACACAAAATCAAAATCAAAATCTTGATCATTATCAAACATGTTAGTCAAACACCATATCAACAACCTATCAAACAACTATCAACCAATCAACATTCAAAAATTTCTTATGGATATATATTTCCTACAATAGACATTAGTGGATATTCTCTAAAACAATATTCTTTGGCAAAAGATATGAATAACATTGACAGTTTGTTCATTTTGATCTTTTTTGATGATTTATCTTATTGGTCCATTCTAATGATCTCTCAAGGATGTCAACAAAAATGATTTAGAGAGAAAGGAATGGGGCATTGATCATTGGTTTCATTTTCTATTTTTGTTGGATATTTTTGTAATATGGCCTTGGAAAATACTTGCCTTGTGTGTACAAGATAGTTTCAAGTAAAACAATGGCTAGGATATATTAGGTTCTTTATACATTTTATGTATTAGTCTCATTACTTCGATGTTTTTATTCTTTCACTTGATCAAACAAGGTTTCCAAATGTTAGGTATGAACAAGGATACT